>JAEANM010017442.1:0-12954 GCA_017656035.1 Myanophis thanlyinensis | reverse complement strand
GAATATGAAAATAACTTTTGAATGAAGGGGACTCATTGCTTCCTATTTAGATTTGAAATTAACATGGGGAATTGGATGGATAATTAGTTGGTTTCAATATAGGTCGGGAAAGTACGATACTTACTACCTGTTCTGGGAAGTGTGGGGGGGGGAAGGGGTAAGAAAAATAGAGATAATTATTGGAGTAAGGTTTGTGGTATTTTGATTATTTTTATACTATTGTTACGAAAAGGGGTGGGGGAGGGATGGGGGAAATTATATGTTAAAGTGATGATTCTTTTTATTATTATTTATTTGTAATAAGAAAATTTAATAAAGATAAAGGAAAAAAAAAAGAACTCCAACTGGTGGGGTCTAGGAAGACAGCATTCTCCGTTGCTGCCCCTGCCCTATGGAATATCCTTCCCCATGGGTGAGATGGCTTTCCTCTTTCCTGGCTTCTGAAAAGGGGTTAAAATATGGGTCAATGGCCATGTGTGGGGAACCCAGAGGAGCACAGACTTGTTTGATTGATTAGTGCCATGACAGCCCTCCCTTGAACAATTTTTAACAGGGTTAATTATTCTTGTCTCCTTAAAAATATATTTTTAAAAAGTTTTTAACTCAAAATGTTAACTCTAAAATTTTATTTTTTATATGCTGTTTTATATTCCACTCAAGTTCCTCTTTGAAGAAGATGGGCAGTTTAGAAACATGAAGTATAAATAAACTCAACAAGCCTGAACAGAGATGCCCAGCATTGTAAAACATGAGTCTCAAAGCAAAATACTTTTGAGATATGAAGGTGAATATGTATCTGCATGCAGATGTACACTGTTGACTCAAAACTCAATATTCAGAGCAAAATTAGCTAAATATTTTGTATCTGAAAGTTAATGTGTCAAAGAAAAAATATGCATAAATGACAGAAAAATAGAGCAAATAGGTGGAATTGTGCCTTTTGGTACAATGCCAAATAAAGATGGGGAAACAGATGAAGACAATTTTAACGCATGAAAATACTCATGGAAAGTTAGTGGTTAGTATGTAATCTGCTGTAAAGAAGAAATTATTGCCAAATGAAGGAAAATGGCTGTATATAAGAATGTGGTTCTTCTAAAATTCTTCCCAGTGTCCACAGCAATTAATGCAGCTGAAATTGGGAATGTGGGAGGGAGAAACCAGCAACATATTGGCTAAAGTTGACACACAGTTTCTTCATATGCTTAAAAAATAGAGTTAAATTATGTTTTGGTCTTTCTACATCTAGAAACCCTGTCCCAAGGATTAGTTAGGCTGCTCTTTGACCAAGAAAGTTGTTTCCAATCTGGCAGTGCAACAAAAGATCTTATAATTTGCCTTCTGATTGGGCATGCCTATTTCCTTTGTCAGTCCAACAAGGGGCACACAATGGAGCCCTTCGCAAGCCAGTCCCTGATTCTATGCTAATAGAAGTTTACTACAAGTGGGGAAGATCTAATAAGACAGGAAACGTTACAATTATCACTGTTTGGAAGAATTTTTGTGGTAAAAATGATATAGGAAGATTTTTTTAAATTTCAAATAAGTCCTGTTTTGAAAAATGGCAATGGCAAAATTAATATCTAGATTTATATCACAAGATAAAAAAAACAAGTATTAAATATAAATTTTTTAAGATGCAGAAGAAAGAAGAGGACTAGATTGCCTGATTTTAAATTTATTTTGCAGTCTTCTATTTGATTTGGATGAAAGAATGGGTTTTGCTGAGAAATAAAATGCTAGAATTAGAAAAATGTAATCTGAGGTTTGGCATAGGTTTTTGTGATATGATAAAGTTAATACTGCAGAGGAATTTAATTTTCAGTGGTTTTCATATGCACAGTAATGGGGATTGGCTAATATAAGACAGAATTTCGAAATCAACAGTGTACCTATGATAAATATCTAGTTGCAAAAATGTACATTTCTTTTGCTCAAATATGAAACTGAAGCAAGATTACATGATAAAATGGGCTACGAATTTGGCTACAGTAGCCCACTTAACATCCATTCATTTAGCAACTGATTAAGGTTATGAAGGTACTGAATACAGGGACTTACGACTATTGCAGCGGCCCCACAGTCACATGAAAAAAATTCTGGCTCACTTGGGGCTACCTACATTAAGACTGCCTTTTGGCCACCTGCTTACTCACCGCCACCAATTGCCCCCACCACCCAAGTCTGCCTTCTACCATCACATCCACAGTACTTCCCATTATTATTTTTCTGGCCAAGGTCTTCTTTCATACCAATGCAGCTAGGGTTTCTCTTGCACTTCTCACCCTGGTCCTCCGATATACTACCAGGACCTTCTAACCATATCAGTATAATCAGGACCTTCATTCATGAGACATGGCCCTGGGCAGGGCATGAATTGAAAACATGGCTGTTACACAAATGGAAGCCTTGAGCTGGGTACAAACAGAAACTCTGGCTGGCATGTTTAAACAGAGACCCTGGGCAGCCAACAAAAGAAGCTCTGGCTGCACCAGCGTGAAAGAAGGCAGTACAAATAAGGAGGGAATTCAAGAAGAGGTAGAGGAGGCAATCTTACTAAGGCTTGGAGCTGGAAGTGGATCCTTGCCTAACAAGGCGAGATGGAATCTAGTTAATAATGGCAAGGGAGATTGCTGGGATTGTGGTGCTAAGCAATGTGGTCATGTGACATCATCACATATACAACTGCATCACTTAGCAACAGAAATTCCAGTCCAACTACCGTTGTTAATGAAGGACTACATGTATAATATATAGATGGATCAATGGATGAGAATGTGGATAAAGAAATTGATATTCAGGTTCAAAGAAATTATCAGATATGTATAAAAATACTTCTAGTCAATATTGGAAATGCAAAAAACATGGACTTTATACTATGGAAGTGGACTTGTGAATAAGCAAAAAAGAAAATAAATATATACACATTTCACTGCATTATACACATTTCACACTGCATTTTGTATCATGTATGACTGTGCATGTGATGAATAAAATTTGATTTGATTTGAAATACATAATGATGATACAAAGGATTTTGAAGATTGATACTGAGATGAAACCAGAACTCTTTTTGGGGATTTAGGAATAGTCAATTAGAAAAGAGTTATGGAAGATTTTATATATGATAACATCAGCAAGGTTAACATGTGCACAAAGTTGGAGAAATATTGAAGTACCCACAATGGACAAATGGATTGTGAAGATGGCAAAAGTAGCAGGATAGCAAAGTTCACCTGGTTAATCAAGGACAAGATAATAAATATTTTTAAAAGACTGGAAACCTTTTATGGACTTTTAGCTGAGAATAGAAAAAAAATGAAGTGATTTATGGATTTGATGATTGAAAAAAGATTGAATGTGGAGCTGAAAGAATTATTGTAATGTTAAAGACATAAGTTTGTAACTGCTGCAAAGGGTGAAAGTCATTTGTTTTTCCTCTTTAACTGTTTTCCTTTCTGCACTTTTTCTTTTCTTTTTTCATTCTTGTCTTTATATATTTTTGTTGTACTAATCTTTTATCTATGTAAAAACTTTAAATCAAAATTATTATTATTTTTTTAAAAAAAGAAGGTAAGGTTATTCCCTTATTGGTTCCCAATGCTCTGACCAGTATCAATCCTTATTATTTACTTCCCCTCCCCACCCACATCCCACATTCCCTGTAAAGGACAAACTATACCTCTGGATTCTTTCTGTGAAATAATTCTTCTTCAGTGACATAAGCATCAACTGGGGATCTTACTCGTGCGGGTGTTCGAATCCGATTAAGTAACTCTTCTAGATTTTCTTCTACTATAACAGCAATTTCTTGAGCCTCTAAGTCTTTCTGGAAATTCAAGCAAAATAACAGTAAAAAGTTTCTAGCTTAATGTGTCATATGAATACAGCCTATGTATAAAACATATGCACAGACAGACCATGATCACACGACACATTAAACTAGAAAACTTCGTCAATTCATTGATTTTACTCCATCCCAAACTGTATTTTAGAAGGCTTTATAGCAGTTGTAATTTGAACTCAGACAGTTGCATTTGGGATTTTCAGATTTGTACTAACATACAGAATCATAATTCAGTAATACTTCCACATATCCCCCTATAGAAAACCTGATTGCAAAGTTCATTTTTGTGCATCCAATTAAATATTAATTACCGCGCAAATCTATTTATCTTCCACAACATCCAATCTTAGAAACAATATGAACTTAGAGCAAAGTGAACTACTTCTACCATGTATCTCATGAAAATAGGTTTGGTTACCTCCAGATCCTTCCTGAGTTTAACTGTAGTATCTTCATAGAGTGCAATTCCCCAAAGAGTCACTTGTAGCATAGCTCCTCCTAATAACTCAGGATGAGTACTAAACTCCCAGGACTCATTGAAAATGCCTGCACTCAATGATTTAAAGATGAAGGAAAAATGTATGGTTTCTCTAGGTAGGATAACACCTGTTGGAACAGAAAGTACATACTGGGAAAGAAAGAGGATTACTTTCTCTGGCACGACATCTGATTTTGTTCACTGTACTGACATTCCCAATCTTTCCCCCATCATAAGAAATAATTAAAATAGAAAAATAATATAAAAAGAAACAATAATACGTATTAATAATTAACAGAAGTTACTAAGAAAAATAATAAGGCTACCAAGAACAATGCATCCAAGCATAATTCAAGATGAGGATTTATTTTATATTACATTTTTTCTCTCAGGAATTCCTTTAAAAGCCAGGTTTTAAGAGTGCTCCTAAAACATAAGCCCAGGATTCAAGTATCCTCAAAATGTTTCAAAAAGAACTTAAATTACCTAATGGAAACCTCATAAGTTAAATTGTTTTATGAGAAGAAGTGAGTTTGCAAAATTAGATTGCTACTATCTAAAGAAAACAATGCAGAATATTATGGGCTTATTTCATTTGCATTATTTTTTTATATAAGCAGAAGGTAAACAGAGCAGTCAAATTAATCTACATCTTTTTAACTTTAGGCTATTGTTGCAGTAAACAAATTGGAACTATAAAAATTAACAAAAAACAGACAATTCATTGTTTTCCAATAAAGATATTATCAGTTCTCTTTTATAACTTTTTTTTTGCATGATACCTCACAATGTTAAAACCAAACAATGAAAGCAATTATCAATAAGATAAAAACATTAAAATGCATCAAAATTATATACATTTTAATAATCACATACTGTACTGCATAGCTTTCTGTACTTCTAAAGGCTTTGATAATAATAGAAAGAAAAACAGACAATTCTACTTGGGAATCCCAACTTTAATCTACACAACTTCCTTTTTATTGGGAACGATTTAATTTTTTTTTCACCCTGGCATAGCATATCACATTGCATTATACTGTGTATGAAATAAATGGAACAAGCACTGAAATTTGGGATCACTCAGACTGCCCACTGGGAACACAGGAGGACGCACATCAAGGTTGGATAACATTTAAAGTCACAAAAGTGCAAAAATTTGGAGCAATTCAGAGTATTTTCACAAAAATGTTCGCTTGAAATATAGGATGATTATTCAGTTACTCCTAGGGATGGTTCTCTTGACATTGCTTTGTCAGAATTAAAATATCAGAGAAAAAGCCGGTCCATTTTCTTCAGCAACTTATTGAGATTTCTTTGCAAGGTGTGCTGATGATCAAATTGGCATGATTGATTTGATCGTTTGTATAAAATTCAGCCATATAAGAACATTTCTCTTCCTATATAGAGTATATTACACTTTTATATCACCCATTATCAGCATAGACAATTTTGGCTGCCTCTAGAATGGTGCATCTAACACTGTTGTTGCGTAAACTGCACTGGTTACTAATTTAATTCCAAATTATTGGTTATCACCTTTAAAGCCCTTTATGGCCTGGGACCAGGTTACCTGAGGAATTGTCTCACCTCAATAGGATTGGCCCATCCCACTCAATACAGCAGAAGGGGCATGCCGTAGACCTCATTGATTAAAGTGTTTTGGCATTTAGGAACAATGCCTTTTCTGCTATAGTCCACTCTCTTTGGAACATCTGAGCCTGCAATCTTTTGGCTTTCTGGAAGATTGTTAAAATCTGATTCTGCCAGATGGCTTGGGGTTTAGTTGGGGGACTCTATGCTGGAGGTGCTTGGTGGATGAATAAGGAAGATGCCACCACCATTCTTCTCTTTCATTTTTTAGTTTTCTATTTACTATTGTTAATATTAATATTTTTGATTTTAATTGTAAACTGACCAGTTGTTTGGAGAGTGAGATGGGTGGTGTATAAATAAATAAACAAACGAATGAATGAAGCTTGACTAAAAAAAAATAACAAACAGATCACTCACCTGATCTAGTATTAAAGTAAAAATTCTGTATCCCTCTTTTTCTTTTCTCCTGAAAAGTAAAAGGTGGAGGGAGCCTCCGCCAATCATACCAGATGGCTGTTGTGCCATCGTTGCTCACTGTGAGGCAGGATTCAGCTTTATCACCTACAAGAATTTCAAAGGTGACCCTGGCTGCAATGCCAACTTCACCCTATTGGAATAAAAGAAAAGAAATTGCCAGGATACTTACTTTTTTTCTTAGCTTTGCCAAACAAAGAGCTAAAAGTAAATGTTGGGTTTTAGTTTCATTGAAGTGTTTTATTATATTACTTTAATAATTATTATATGGATGATAGTAATAGATCACCATTATATGGACCTCTGCTTTCTGCTGAAGGTGAATTCAACAACTTTACCCATTTTTTTCCATTCTACTATATCAGATAACAACACTGTGAAAACGATTCAAATCCAATCAGCAATTACCTTATAAAAAGTTAGGCAACATCAGTGGATGGTGAACCTTTTGAACTGACATGTCAAAAATTCAGAAAATACCTAACTTGACTCTGCTGCTATGGCACTAACAGACATACCCACACACATGCGCACATATGCGCACACGCATAGACACATGGAGAAAAGAGACAATTCATAATGAAGAGTCACAAAAAGTGTTATGAGCCCTGGTAGTGCAGTGGTTAGAATGCAGTATTACAGGCTAACTCTGCACGCAACTAGGAGTTTTATTCTCACTGGCTCGAGGTAGACTCAGCCTTCCATCTTTTTGACATCGGTAAAATGACAACCCAGATTGTTGGGGCCAATATGCTGGCTCTGCATACAATTTATAGAATGCTGTACAGCACTCCAAGGCTGCATATATGTGCTATTGCTTGCTGCTATTGGATGATGAGATTGGTGACAGACAATTTTAATAAATAAATAATAATTTAAAAACTTACATAATTGTAAATAATTTTCAATTTGTTTTTCTTTCTTAGAAAAGAATTACCTATCCGAGGCGGCTCTGGATCGCAGGAGACCTGGAAACTTTGTGGTTTTGCAGCTTCCAAAAAAAGCAGGTAGGCACAAACTGTTCTCACTCCCTTCTTGGAAGCTCCAAAGATCACATGTGAGCAGGGCTCTCCTAAGTGACTTTGAGGGTCTGGATGGCGCATGAAAGTACACTACATTCTCCTGTGACCTCTGCAACTTCCAACAAAGTACAGGAAGTTCTCACAAGGTTTTCAAAGGCTCCAGAAGTTGTGCAACTTCTGCAAGATTGCAAGGCAGTGATCCCCAGCAGTTTCAGAGTTCTGAGAGACAAGGGACTAGACATCTTGCTCAAATCACAGTTGAAAGGACACTTCACTGCTTCTATAGATAATGTTTAAAATACATTATGGAAGAGGAACAAGTTTTACCTGACAAGATTGAGATTGATTTGAAAGTGGATTTAAAATGATAGTATGCAAGAATGGCATGGGGAGGGGGTTAAACTGGACATACAAAAGAAACAGCCTGAAGTCTTTAATAATTAACAGGGATATGCAAATAATAAACCCAAAGAATGACCCAGATGATTTTCCTATATTGGATTTACAAATAAAGCTTTGAAAAGAAATTTGAGGAGAGACAAAGAAAAACTGAAAAGAAATCAATTTCTAGAACATTATTGGAAGGAACTAAAGACTTTTAGAAGTACAAGGGACAAATATAAAATTTGTTTATTTAAGGTTCAATTATATATGTTATTATTTTTGTTAACACTTAATGAACTTTTACTTATCTCAGGACTAAATTTGTTGTGTTTTAAGAAGTGACAACTTACTAAAATTGCCTACGCTTATTATGACAAACAGGCAAGTCACTTTACTTTTCCTTTACTGTATTTTTATTTTTTATTTTTCTTTCTATTTTTTCCTTTCTTTTCTGCACTTCTATTTTTTCTTTTTATTAGTTTTTATGGTTGTAATTGTAATCTTTAATAAAATTAGTACATAAAGAATTATAGATCGTTCACACTTGGGTGGATAAAGCCCAAAACAAATCCACATCTAATTTGCAGCTTACATATTGTTTAATACCATCTGAATAAAATTATTTCCTCTACCAATAAAGAGAACTTTCAAGCATGAAGAACTGTCTGAGGTTTTGTTTTTTTCCAGATTTTCCCACCCTTTTGTTCAAATTTTAATATGATGCCATAACATAATTTTGTCAATTTGTTTGCTACTATAAAAAATAATTTTGCCAAATTATCCATCCCCACCCAAAAGTAAAAGTAAAAGACATGGGAGTCTTTATTCTGAACATTTTTTACAACTCTACCGCATGAGAAGTATTGATCCAACGAGCTGGTTGTTCACAGAACTTCAGAGAGGGACCAAGTATTGGTTCTGAAAATATATCTGGATATTCATCCAATAGGTCCCTATGAAGCAAAGCAAAAGTCAGAAATCTTAAATAAGTATTTGAAGACAGATTCAGGCTTCAGATTTTGTTATGTTGCTGACAGCGGGACAGCTAATGACTTAAAAGACTTGCTGAATCAGAGTTCACTTGAGGGAAGAATCCAAGCCAGCTTCTAATGGAAATGCAATATTGTAAGATTAAACTAAATATAGAAATACATACCACATTATGTATGTCAATAAAGGTAAAGATCAACTCACTTGACAATGCAAGTGGAAACTGTCATTTGCTTATTTCACCACTGTTAAAAAGTGACAAAGGTGGCTTCCAGGCTCTACTATTCCACTCCCTCAACCCTCTCTCTGTAATCAGTGTTTCTCAACTTCAGCCCCTGGAAGAGAGGTGGACTTCAACTCCCAGAATTCCCCAGCCAGCTCTGCGAATTTTCAATTGGATGATTCTTTAAAAAATATTTAAACATACGAGCTAGTAAGAAAATTAATTGTAAGTGTCTGACATTTGCAATATAAATTTCGAAATAGTCCCCTGGCTGGTAAAACACTTGTTGAGATAAATTCTTCAGACCACTATATAATTGTGCAGTGAACATTTGCACGCTCTACAAAAGCCAAGGTATAACTTTTGCTTTATACCGTATTTCTTTAAGGCTGCTACAGTACAGATTTTGATATGATAGAATCTAAGGATTGTCATTCCATATATCTAGGCACAATGCTGTACGTGTGCCTTTCCAGACAATGTAGGTTTATCATGTATGAAATATGTGTCCCCTGCCCCACAGTCCATGACCACATTGCATAAACCAGTGATGTATTTTGACCACCACATTTCCAACAATTATTTAAACCAATGATTCTTCCTAAAAAGCTACTTAATATATGCAAAATAATATTACCATTGAATTAATTGTGCTAGAGATTCAACTGAGGCACTTAAACATGCCAACCCATATCTAGGTATATTTTCAGTTCAATCTGGCTACAGCCACATGAAAACAGATATGGCTATTTTAATGACACAATTAAATAGAATATCCATGCATATGCACTTTTAACAACAGTTCCAAATGAAATCCGAGCCACTGCAAAAGCCTTGAAGATGCATTAATGAAATATTGCAACATACGAGGCTGTTTCTTCAGGAGAGCCTTTGTTTTCATCATCATCATCACCACGAGGTGAAAAACTGTCTGTTGACACATTGGTGAAAGGTTGGTTTCTGCCTATGACTTCCAGCCCATCCAGATCCTTCCTCAAGAAGAGAGAATAAGATTTTTTTTTTCCATTCATTCAAAGAAGAATCAGAATGTTTATATGAAATGTGTAATATAATCTTACAGGAATTCTTATATGACAATTTTCTAATATATAAATGGCTTTATGTGTTCAAAGTATCATACCGGGCTATAAAAATCCAGCGTTTCTAAAACCTCTTTTAATTCATTTCTCCGATGCTGCAGGAAGAGACTTTTTTCCCAGGGGCGATGAAAAGGGAGGTATTTTGGAGGGCTGGTACCTGTAGGAATATTTGAAAGTTACCTAAGCATATACACACCAATACATGTAATAGCTTTATCAATACATGTAATAACTTTACTAAACTGATGCATAGCTATTGCCAAAATCCATTATGATTGCCCAAGTTTCTCCATTAATTGTATACTGCCATCAGGATATGATTTCAGTTCTTCTTTTTCTCTATTGGCACAACCCTGTATAAACATCCAGTGCTTATAGAGCCTCACCCATTTCTCTCCAGATGCTACGTGGTTTCCCAACATGAGTGACCTCTTCTGGAAATCCCAGATCTGTCTGACCCAATGTCGTAGTTAGACCCTTGGTTTCATCCCCAACATGCACAGGCTGATTCCAGAATTCATTCCCTGAATGGCCCTATTAATAATGAACAAAGCCAAAGCCATACAGATATAAGCTTAGTTTTGAGAGACAAATGATATAAAATAACATTTGGCAGGGAGACCAATGGAAAAACAACAACAGAAAAAAGAATAAGGTGGGTGTAAAGATTTCCCCATTCCACTCATGTTGGACTCTAAGGGAGTGTTGCAGGGGTGAGAACATAATTCTAATTGTTATATAATGGCTCACCAAAGGATGGCAAAAGTTATATCCAAATTTGTTCCTACTATCTAAAATTATTGTCTTCCCTATCCTGTTTTGATAACTTCTATATTTATTGTCCTATACATCTATTGAAAAAGAAAAAAATCCATGCTGTCTTCCACTGGAAAACTCAGGAAATATGAAGTGCTAAGCAAATTGATAGATTTAAGGAATCTAAAGCAAAATAATATAAACAGAACAGAACCTTGAGTTACAGAAATGAAAATTCTAATTGAAAGGGTTTTTTTTAATTCTCACAATAAGAACAGTTTGACAGTGCAAATGTTACTTACTAGATCTGTTCAAATGGAGGCTAGACATACCTCTGTGTGAAATGTTTTAATTTGTATTCCTGCAGTGAGCAGAAAGCTAAATTCAACAGCATTAATGGCTGTTCCAATTATGTTATATTATTTGCCAACAAATACTTTACATTGAGAATCTACAACCACATTTCTACAGTACTTTGACCTCAGTGTTACAGTTTGTGATCATATATAGCAGGGGTGTCAAATTCACATTATCACGGCAGTGTCACATGACGTATTGGGACTTTTTAAACCCTTCACTAAAGTGGGCGGGGGCGTGGCTAGCAAGTGACGCATCCGGCCCGCAGGCTGGGAATTTGACTGCCCTGATATATAGATAGAAAATTCTTGATGGTCTTCGAGTTTGGTACTTTGCTTGCATATTTTCATTACCTAACTAGGTAACATCATCAGTGAACTCCACAATTCAATCTTGAGCCACACATATTCTTTTCTATGTAGGTGCTTTGCTCATTCCTTTCCAGTACAATTTCTCAACAGACATTGTATTTCCTATAGTAAATATTTTTCTGGACACTATGGATATATATATGCGATCTTAATTATTTAGAAAAGTAAATAATCAACAGCTTATTCAAGCACAATAAAAAATTAATAGGTTTTTTTAGTGGCTGAAATCCCAAAAGATCTTCACATCGCTTGTGAATCTAATAATCATGCACTTTCTAAACTAAAATCTTATGAGATCTCATTCAAGGACATCAAAATATTGTAGGTTTTTCTAATATAAAATGACTAGAATGTGAACTTCTGACCTAAATTAAACCAGGAAAATTATTTGCAGAATTATCACCTTTCCAGAATACATAGTTGGAATACTACGATCAATTAAAGTTCGCTGTTCCTGGATTCTCCTGTAATGTTCTGAAAAGTTCATCAGCAACTGACTTTCTGGTTTGTGAAGACATTCTGAGAGCAAAATTAAAAAATGAAACAATATCACAAAAAAGTGGATTCAAAATATCACAATTCCCAGGGAATCAACCTCGTATAGATCTTTTCACACTTAAAGACTGTTTTATTTTCAAAATTGCCCAGAATTTCCCTTTAGAGATCAAGATGTATCTGCCACAGGCAAAGTAGTAGATTTATATACCACCCAGCCTTTTTTGTTGCTTCCTCCTGAGTGCCATGTTGCGCTGCCAGTTCTGAAGGGCCCGGTGTTGAGACGGAGGGCTCTCATCTACTTTCTTTTCTTCCTCAGGTTTCTTTTTGTAACTTCCAAAAACTGAGATTGCACAAGAAAGCTGTGATTCCTCAGGAATCATTCGCACTATCTGAAAAGAGACAATGACAAATTCAGAAAGGCAGGACGATGTCTTGATAGCTAGTCTAGCTAATTTATCTTTTTATGCTGTCTGCATGATCCAAGACACTGCTCTTGTAGGAGGGCTCTTGAATTGCTGTTCAGTTGTCTTGCAGACATATTGATGAGCTTGTGTGATGTTATTTTTTCAACAGCTTCATTCCATACTAAATCAATTAGCCAACATATGGATAAACACAGTAGCTACTATGCTAACAGTGTTTTCTCAAAATGGGCTGCTTTGGTACAGGAAGGAAGAACAGTAGAAAAATAATATAAAAGGGAACTTCCTGTTTGGCTTCCTCGCCGACAGGTCAGAATCCGCGATTGTCCGCGGTTTCGATCTGAGCTCACTGCTGGAGCGCCTCGAGCCATCTGGCTACGAGGCTATAAACCTTCCCCGAAGAGGAAGGTGAAGAGGGGGGAACTGCCAGGGGTGG
>JAEANM010017441.1:0-12954 GCA_017656035.1 Myanophis thanlyinensis | reverse complement strand
GTCCATCATTATTTTCCTGGCTGTATTTTGGCATCTTTTGTTGTAGATGGAGTGCAGTTCAGGAAGCTTGGTGTGGTGATCCAAGGACACAAGCCTGGAAATGGAATACAAAACACTCATTCAAAGAGGCGCCAAAATGTGGAACTGTTACCAAAACACCTAATTTGAATCTTATTGGACACCACCAAGATGACCAAGAGGGTAGGGCCAGGGAGAAGGAAAAAATACTGGAGTTACATGGGAAATCCTCAGATCTGACTTTGCTATGCTGTAACCCCTTGGCTTCAGTAAAAGTGTACCTTTCACCACAAATGGAGTTGAGGGTCTTTCTTTCCTGAATATCCAAGCTGGGACAGACCTGACACAGCTACTTCTTTGCTGACACAGGATACTAAATGATACAACCCAGCCATTTTATTGATTAGATTAGACTTTGAAGAATATATTTTACTTTGGATAATCTAAAGGGGTGAGGAGCCTAGGGCTGAAATCAATATTTATAATATTGAGTATTTGTTCTCTATTGAAAATGAAATATATAAAATTATGAATAAATAATAACAAATGGCTGTGCTTGAAAAGTTCTCTTTCTTCATCAGTAGTTACTTATTAGTACCAAAATGGGAGAATAAATATGTGATTTGGCTTAAGGAAGATGGTGATGTAGCAGATATTTTCACTGATGGATTTTGTTTTTTTCTGGTTGATAGAAGGGCTAATGAAACAACATGAGGAATGTTATAAGGGCTCCAGAGGGGAAGGGGAAATGAGTAAAATTGTTTATCTCTTCTTTTCAATAAAATCTTTATGAAACAGAGGATTCTTCACAGACCGCAGATATAACCAAAGATACTTTTGGAAAGTTCATAAATCATATGTACACTGTATCAATAATTGCAAAATAAAGCATGATAAAATAGATAGAAAGCGATAAAAATATACACACATGCAAATATATAAGTGCTAGTATCATTTTTTTCAGCTCTGACAGCTGTAAAATATTATTCTTCATTGTTCTTTAAATTAAACTGGTTTAAAGTGGAACCTGGGGACAGAACTTTAGAAAACTGCATATATAAGAAAAAACCAGCAAAAGGTTGGCATTATTTATTATTTAGTCAATGACATTTGAAAAAGCCCATCTTCAAAACAATTGGTTGATAAAGCTATGCATTTGGTCCCCTTCTAGGCGGACAGATACAACTGAACAATATCATTTTAATAAAACTAAGCTGGCAAAGAAAGTATTCACATTCTCAACAAGACAAGACCTACAATAAATCTCTTTTAACCTCCGAAGCAGGCATACATTACTGAAAAAGTGAGGTAACATAATTGCAAATGTACATTTACTTTCCACTTTCTACCTCATGAGACTCTACCTTATTTAGAAGGCTGATGTTTTGACGATATTAGGAGGGAAAATGCTGCAGCTGCTGTTGAGTGACAAATTTCCATTTACCTCCAAAGAAATCAATTAAACAAATACATTAAAGAAAAGCTAAGTGTGTCACACTTTACAGACAATGATAAATAGGTTTTAAACCTACTTTTGGGAAAGAAGGTGAATTAAAAACTCTCCAAGTCTGATGGAGTCTCAGGAGAAGTGATTCCAAAACCTAAAAGCTGGTTAACTACTCTTTAGTTGGTTTTGATGGAATAATTCTCTGTCCTACCAGGATAGCTTTAATTAAGAGTATTGTATTGGGACAGGAAACATTTCTAAATTTTACTACCATTCAAGAGAACTACCCTACTTAGGTTGCAGGGATCCAAATTAGCACTAGAGAGAAGCAGAGAAATATCTAACATATATTTGTTGTTATATGGATTTAACAATATAGATATATAGACTATAATGGTATATGGCAGTGGTGGCAAACCTATGGAACGCGTGCTGGAAACAGCACAGCAAACTGTCCCGCAAGCTTTCTGGCATGGCAAACCATCTCATGTGCCCCGCACAGCCCCTCTGGCTCTGTACTCCATTCTCGCGCTCCAGCGCAGCCCCCACAGCCTGTTATTGCACTCTGTCACGCACTAGTCAGCTGACTTTTGCCATGCAGGAGTGCCGAAACCCAGAAGTGCAGTGTCCCACCATGCATGTGTCCTCCGAGAGCCGAATATCCGGTTTCTGATATGCACATGTGCACCAGCCAGCTGTTTGCTGTGCATGCATGTGCGCCATGCTGGGATGCTGCGCTTCCAGGTTTCGGCACTCCTGCATGGCAAAAGCCAGCTGGCTAGCACGCAACAGAGCACAAGAACGGGCTGCAGGGGCTTCGTGCATGGAGCGAGAATGGGCTGTAGAGCCAGCAGGGCTGCATGGGATAGTTTGGCATGCCTTTCTGGCACAAAGGATGGCATCTGATGACATAAAAGGTTCACCACCACTGGTATATGGGAAAATTTGGAGAAATAGAGTGAAGTGATGCTGCCTAGGGAACAAATAAAAGACCACATAGTTTTCAGCTGTAAAGAGGGTGGAGCAAGAGGCTCAGATAGAAACCCCCCCCCCCCCCTAAATTTTTGGGATGTAAATGTGATAGCTGAAGAATTACAAGATTCTAGTAATATAGCTTTGTAATAAAGTAGAATTGGTTTATCTGGTTGTTTTTCCTGTCTGGTCTGTGTGAGGCTGATATAGGTCTATCATTCAACGTCTTGTGGAACATATATTTTTGTCTTCCATAAATGCACATCTCTAACTCACCTGACTCACTAAAGTTGTTTTAAAGTCTTCTGAAAATATGGCAAGCTACAATCAAGCAAGGTGACTGGGGCTTCATCCTGCCATAAAATACAGGATTCTTTTGGAGGAGATGAATAATTCAAAGATCAGTTCTACTTAGCAAAAATATTCATTCATTTAAATTAGTTCTATTTGTAGAATTATTTAAATATTTCTGGCAGTCTTCTTTGATGCCATGCCCTCCAAATATGTTGGACTTAACAAGTCCTCAATGGTGCCTATTTTCTAATTAACTATAGATTTCAAACCGTAGCTTGAATTACATATTTGTCATTTAATAGGTGGTTTACACATTAAGCATAATGGTCTGTGACATAGATCATTTGTGTGCGAGAGGCTTGTAAACTGTAAGTTATGTTAGATCATGAACATATGAGGACATAGTTGTGGTACTGTATATCTGTGAACCAGAAGCTTTGACTTTAAATAGCAAAAATAATAATCATCCCTAATAATGGGAGATTGCCACTTAGAAAGTGATATCCTGGGGAGGAAGGATTCCTTTAACTTATTGTTATGGCTGACTATATGTGAGAAACTTTTGGATGTTTTTGTTTTTTTTTCCTTAGGAAAAGCAGCAGTTGTACAAAACTAAAGAATAGAATACAAGTGGATACATTTTTATATTATAGATAAGACAAAGAGAAAAGGCCCTGATAAAGAAGCAAGATAGTATACTACAGAGATGAAGAAAATCCATTGTGTTAAACAACAGGTTTTCCTAATATCAGATTTATGAATGACTACTTTCAACTAAATTAACTTAGGTGGAGTATTACTTGGATATGAAATGGAGTTTACATGGTCTGCTAGTGCAGACATCATTGTGATTAATGTTGTTTCACTGCTCAATACATTGCAAAGCCATACAAGAGATTGTGTATTTGTTTAGATAGTGCTAATTCAGGCCAATTCTCAATGTAACAAGAAAATGAAACAATCCATTCAAGTAGAATCAATCCTTGTAAAAAGTTCACTGTAGTGTTTGTAAATCGAACTTTAGAGGAAGTGGGGAATTTATCAGAACCTAAAAGCTCTTGTTTTTCTCCTTTCTACAGCAATTTAAAACTGTAGACTTTTTTTAGAAAAAAGTTGGCTATATTTAATAATCCTCCTTTACAAACCATACGGATGTTAAGTTTCATGAGCAGCAGTCGCTCATCCTCAGTCCTACGATACCATCGATCCAGACAGAATGGAAAATTTGATGGCACCATTTTTCAGGATTTTATTTCATTTTTGGCCAAGTCTCATGCATGGCAAAACACCAACTGCTTCCCTTTGGATCTCACTACCCGATGAAATCCTTTGACATCACTACAGAAAATTCTATCAGTTGCCATATTTCACTTTAGCCCGTGCTGTTTATTTCCTGGACAGGCACTGCGACTAAGGCAATCTGCAGGCAATCTCTCTCCACAGTGGAGAAATGCCATCTGTCATTAAGCCGTCTGTCACTGTCCAGTGCACCGTGTATCCGGATCATCTGTATGCAAAGATGAAAAGAGCCATGATGCTCCCATCTTTTCTTTGGAGGATTATTGACTCCAAAGGCTGTACATGCTGCCTGTCAATGACAAGCATGGTCAGGATTATCATTAAGCATGCCACAAACTCAACACTAATTCCAGTGTCACAATTTCATTTCAAAGACATCTCTGTTTTGGGCAAATCTTCGCAACTTACAGTGTATTCAAAAGGAAGAAGTTTTACAAATATGCAAGTACGTTTGGATTAAATGGGTGGCTTAGTAGATTTGTGGGCATTTGAAGCTTTGTAAGCTTCTGTAGACATGTGAATATTAATCCTTCTTCTGTGGAAAAAAAGTCAGTAAGTTGATAGCTGAGTTCAAAGTATATTCTATTTACAGTCTAGGGTCATTCACCAGCAGCAATATTAACATATTTATTGGGACTTCATGAAATGCGGCATTTGCAAATTTGCACTTGTAAATTTTTGTGCAGAACAAAGCACTTTTGTGAAAAAAAGCATAAAATGTCATCATTCCCTTGAGTTGAACCTGATTTCTTGTGACTTTGCTGATATATATATATATAGCTTCTATGGCAAGCCTCCCAATAAACCTATATCTCTGGTTCTACTTAGTAAGGCCAACTCGGAAAACATTAGTTTTACACTAATATAAAATTTCCCCAACAATCTTTCCAGAAGAGTGAACAGGAAATAAAATGGCAAATAAGAGTCAACGTATATTATGTGTGTACCACACAGCCTTCTGAATATTCAGACTGAAACTCAGTCATAACTGGGAGGCGATTTTGGGGCAATGCTGATCAATTTTGGAATTAAGAAAGAGTTTCAATTTAAAAGTGGTAATGTCTTATTTTTCTTTATATTAATTAGGGAATGGGGAATTGGGGGGATATACTGTATCTCCTTTGAGGCTGGATGGCTATAATAACTTTAAATAAATCAGTTAAACAAATGAATACCATTATTCCATCTTAAAATGTCTGTCTTATGTTCGAAAAACCTAACCAAAAGAAATATAAATGGGTTATGCCACCCTCCTCCCAATGAGAAAAGACTCAAAAACAATGAGAAAAAACTCAAAAAAACTTGTGGCTCTTTAGCTTGGATAAACATTTTTATGATAAATATGGAAAATAGACAGAAAAATATTTTTACTCTTAGTAATGTCAGCTGGCACTTGATAGCACAATTAGAGAAAATATATTTTGTCGAATGGGTGAAAAACATGTAGCTTGTCATATTTACAGCTCTGAATTACTTATGCCTAATAAAATATCATACCCTCTGAGTCCATTTGGCTTCAATCCTGCTGATTAGGAAAGCTTTAAAAGCTTGGCTCTTCTGATAGTTACTAGGTCAGAACTAAATGTTAAGCTGCTAAACAGTGTACACTTTGTCTTTTTCCCTGGTGAGTTTTTATTGTTATGATATTTATATCCATTTTTCATTACTTGTTATCTTTAATCCTCTGTAAACTCTGTAGAGACGCCAAGCAAATGAGTACCTTGGAAATCAAATTAATACATTAATAAAAGCAAAAAAAAATTCTTAATGCTCTGATACCTACCAGAGCATGGAAAAATTGAAAGAAGTAGAGCAAGATGGGAAGACATGGATAGACCTGGCCCATAGAATTGCCAAGAATCAGACAAGACTTTCTATCATCTCTATCTCTATCATCTCTATCTCTATTTCTATCTATCATTTCTATCTGTCACTATCGCTATCACTCTAGCTATATATATATAAAGACAGTCAACCACACCTAGACAGGGGATACCTTTCACTTTACCAGACATTCTTCTTCATCTTACCATATATTCTTCTGTTCAATCATGTCTGATTCCCAGAGACCATATGGGACAAATCCCTGAAGTTTTCTTGACAAGGTTTTTCAGAAATGGTTTGTTCTTGCCTCCTTCCTAGAACTAAAAGACAGTGACTGGTCCAAGATCATCTGCTGGCTTTGTGACTAAGGAAGGACTAGAACTCACAGCCCCCAGTCTCATGCCTTAACTATTACAACAAGCTGTCTCTGTTAGACAATGATACACCATATGATTAATGCAACTGCTGTTAATTGCATCCTACTTTGATGTCAGGGTAGAATAGAGATATTGGAGTAAGGTACACAATATGCTGCCATAGATTTTATTGTCTATTATAGATACTAAGATCATTGCTGATCCAGTATGCATTGTGCTAACTTTTTTGCTCTGTTGTATATACAAGAATACCAGTAGCTATCATGTTCCCTCCCACTGCTTTCCCTTATTCCCTATCACTCTTACCATCCTAATTGATCAGACATAGCTGGAATCATGAGTTAAGGAAAGAGTGGGAAAATGTGAGATCTTTAATTGCCTGATAGCCATGCAATATTAGCTATGCAGTTATTAGACTGTTGAAACTACTTACAGAAACATTATCAACAAATCAGCTAAGCCAATGTTTCTGTATAAATACCAGTTTAGTCCCTTTGATGTTTCCCACATTTGGAAGTGAATAAAGCAGGTTATTAGAATATAGATATTCCAATTAAATAGTACTTCTCTCAAAAATTCCAGATGTAATGACAGATTGTACATAATGTTCAATTTATTTATTTATTTTGCATAGCCTTTCATTGCTCATGAAGTACCCAGAATTCTTAAATTCCATTGCAGAACAGACTTAGTTTAAATTCAATGAATCAGCTCCTGCTGTTGTTTAAATTATAGGAACAATAAGCTATGAGCTGCCAGATGAGAAAACAGTATTTGGAATGTCACTAGAAAGAGATGGTGTTCAGAACCTGAAGTTAAGAACATGCTGGGTTGCACGAAGTCTAAAATATACACTGAAAACATAGCAAAAGAGATAATTCTAGCATTTTGTTCTTCTCAGGAGCCTCTGATTTATGTAAGTGGCAAACAAAATGGGAAAGTTACTCCTGTTTCTAATAGAAAACTAAGAACTTTTGTTCCATCTAAAGATCAGGCCAAAGTTGAAAGTGAATGGGAGTAAGCTCCAAAAATTTAGCAAGGGAGAGTGGAAGAGGTAAAAAGCTGAAAAGTTGATATTGCAATATAGCTAGAAGAAACAAAAACTTTGAACACAGTTGCAAATTAGTTCTGAGAATGATTTGGCCACTGACTTTTCCTTCGAAGGAGTGGTTGAGTGTTGTTAACCATTTTTCCTTTGAGCCTGAGATTAGAATAA
The DNA here is from genome assembly GCA_017656035.1 of Myanophis thanlyinensis. Classification (NCBI taxonomy): domain Eukaryota; kingdom Metazoa; phylum Chordata; class Lepidosauria; order Squamata; family Homalopsidae; genus Myanophis; species Myanophis thanlyinensis. The sequence continues at coordinate 5,507 of JAEANM010017441.1, read as the reverse complement.
ATGTCAGTGGAAACTCAGTGTGTACATTTTACCTTAAATTCAGCAACCCTTGATTTATTTATCTAAAAAAACCTTCTATATCATTTATCAATGAAGTAGTTTCTCATTTTCAATTTGATTTTAGAAACAGTGACATTAAACAAAGCTTAAAACTACCACAAACACAGCACATCAACTGTTAGAAAGAGGTACTTTTTATTTTCATTTTTGAGGAAAAAAAATGTAGATTAAAATGTTTTTCTCTTCTCTTTGTAATAAAAGCTGTCCCCCTCCCCCAATTTCATTTCCTGTGGCAAGAGCTTTCAGAGAAAACCACATATGATGAATGTAGATATCAGCAGCTTCATAAAGGAATAGCTGGCCTTTAATTACCCAATTTCTAAGTCACCTGAGCCCTTGAAGCCAGAATAATCATAGTCTAGTTCTCCAGATAAAGAACATATAATCTGTGTATTGTATAAAGTGTGCAAGTTGAATCTGAGCTAAGAAAGGATTGCTCAATTTTTTCTGCTTATTTCTTACTGCAAAATTCTTACAGCTTTCAAAATTGATTATGTATTCATGTATTAAAGGGGCTCATCACTATACAACATAAATATGGAACTCTTTTTTTAGTTGAAGAATTTTTCAGGAAAAAGAAAAGCTCCAAAATCTAATCAAGGCCAGGACAGTAGGCCCCATATTGTATCACTCCTGCTTAGACTAAGAGCTCTCAGTATAAGAACCCAGGCAAAATACCAGTTTGGCCTAATATCAATTTCTTTTCCTAATACCCTTCTTATAGAAAGAGTTTGTGATTGTGTCTTCCCTATTTTAGCATCAGGCTCTCCCATCCTATCCTTTTACTTACTTAATTTTGTTATAGTTTATATGTTTATATTTATAACTATTTTACTCAAATAGCCTCCTCCTATCTTTACCTGGATGCTTTTAACAGATCGTCCATTCTTAAAACTTCTGAACAAACACTTATATACTAGTAGATCTTAGTGTCTGAATCTGGTGAGTTTTATGTCAGTGGCCTGCTGGCTGGCTAACAACTCTAAACATCCTTTAACATTGCTATGTCCTCTTCCAATGAAAGGTGGGGAGATGAGATTTGGGAGCAGCAGAAGAAATTAGAAGTTTTAGAATGTCCAGAGTTAGGAAAAATAATTGAGAACACAACAAGAAGCACATTTTTCTGAATAGGTCTAGGATTAAGGCCAAATAGACCAAATATCCAAACAACGGGGGAAGAATTGGAACAAGTAAGAAACTGTTAGCTGGGAAAGTACAGGTAGCTATAGAACAGTCATTCATTTTTTCAGGGCTGTTTTGATCAGCTTATAAGACTTTCTATCTACTTTTCTGCTCTGCCTCTCTTTGTTCAGCTTGTTTACAGGTTAGCGACTACTAGCTTTAGTATGCCAGTCTCAAAGTCACATAATTTGCTGCAGCTAAACCGTTTTCTCAAATCCTTAGGTTGTTGCATTTACTAAAATAAAAATCCTGTATACTCTTTCTTTAGGGCTTAGGTGTCTACTAGCACCACGTACTCTGAAATTGTTGGAGCTCTGAAATTCTGGGTTGGGGGGGGGAGGAGAAACTAAGAATTGTTTATATAACAATTGCTCTAAATTCATCTAAATTCCAGGTGAAGAGGGATTCTTCCACTAAAGAAGGTGGCAGTATAAGTGTTTATCTGGGTGAAACTCAGCTATTCCAGATACCCCTCAAGAGGGTGAATGGATGGGTAGGCAGGTGGAGTATCCAGGATTTTGGAGGCTTGTCTGTTGTCTGTTGTCCATCTCCTACATGCCACTGTCACTTTTCCTTCCATCCTGATAGGTCCATTCTTTTGATCAAAGGAGTCTTTTTAATTGGAATGTGTCTATTCTCAGTGATATGGTTTTTATCATTGGATATTAGGGTTTTAAGTTTACCCCATTAGTGTTTCATGCTGGGTATTTAAGCTGGGTTTAGTGCTTTTGTGTTTTACAGTTTATTGCTTATACCTGTGTTGGTGAACCTATGGCACACATGCCCAAGTTGGCACGCAGAGCCATCTCTGCCAGCACGGCAACAGTTGGCCCAATTCACAGTGGCGTGCCAGGTGGGTGGCATGGAACAGGGCAGTTGAATGGGAGAAGATTGCCCCGCTAGCCACCAGGAGCAAGCAGCATACTGGGAGGGCAGCGTGGGGCAGGGCGGCCAAATGGAAGAAGATTGCCCCACCACTGCCAGGAGCAAGCGGCACTGCCAGGGAGGGCAGCCAACAGGGCGTGGGGAAGGGCAGCCACCTGGGAGAAGATCACTCCTAAAGCTGCCAGCAGCAGGAGGCATGCTGGCAGGGTGGCTGGCAGTGGCATGGGGAGGGTGGCTGGGTGACCACATAGGCACCAATGGCAGCTCTGCAGAGAAAGGGTGGGTCAGCTGGAAGGGGCAAGGTCACAGCCCCCCTCCCTCCTGGCTGTCCCACTGCTCACCTATCACCGCCACTGTTTTGTTCCCAGTCTTCAGCCACCCTAAGGTATACCTGGCTGTATGCTATGACTAATATGGAGATAATCAAGCCCCTGGCTATGACCACAGAATGCTATCTTAATTAAAACCAGACTTTGATAGCAACTTACAGAGGTCCGAAAGCAAGCCTTGCATACTTGAATAAAACAGTTGCTTTCTGCAAGATTCTCCTCCCATCACCCTGCCTATAAGCTCTCTGGGAGGAGCCAATAATTAACCCCTTATTTTCTTCTCTGCTTCTGAAGCTGCTCTCTTCTTGCAGCCCTACGCGTACGTATGTCAGGGACAGCCTCTCCCTGTTCTTCCTCACTGCTCCCTGACTCAGATGCCACCAACAGGCCTCTCTAGTCCCTGGTCTAACTCTGAACACCCCTCAGATTCTTCCTCAGCCTCCAGGGCAGTCCCATAGTGTTCATCACTCTCAGATTCCACAAACAGCTCAGCCGGCCACTGTTGGACCACAACAGCCACCTCCACCAGGCCACCTTGTCATGTAGGAGGGTGTCCAGCCCCGTAGCGATGGGCCTGGCTTCAAGCATGGCCTCCCGCAGCAGCAGCCCATGCGTTTCGGAAGGCAGCACATCCCAAGACACTCACCCTGCAGCCGCACCATCCCACCGGCCACCCCAAACCTCCTGCTCATCCTTGAGTGTTGTGCCTGACTGCACATGCGTGAGTGTCATGCACAACTATGCATGCATACATGTCATGCGCAACTGCACATGCACAAGTGCATGTCTGTGCATGCACAGAAGATACAGGTACTCAGCATGCATGTGCTTTGTGCGCACGCTCACATTTGGCACTCAGTGCTGAAAAGGTTTGCCATCACTGGCTTATACCTTCCTTTCTAACAGTTTCTGAGTATTTTCCCTCTCTACTAATGTTTCTGTAATTCTATTTGTAAAGGGTTTCAGTGTAATCTTTCTATAACCTTTAACCTCATTTCGGTGATTATTCACTAGTTTTTACCTGGCTATCCATTTTCCTGTTCATTCTTTCACCTCTGTAAAGCATATATTTGTGTTTCTCTCTTTATTCTTGATCTTTATATCTTTCCTTGTTCTTTCTTGTTTGTTATTAAAATAATGTGCAACTACTGTGCATTTTTATGTCTGCTTTCATTATCCATACTTCCCTAGCTGTCATGATAATTTATATAGAATTATATATATATATATAGAACTCTCATAGGAGAGTTTATTTCAAAAATTTGAAAATACTATTTTTGGTTCAGTTTGTAAAATGTCTCCTATATTTTCCTCAATTTCTCAGATTCTCTTTTACATAATTTGTGATTAAGTTTATATGGTACCTTGGACTGATTCTGACTCTATGTCCTCTATGTGAAATCTTGATAGCATACTTACTCTTTTAAAATTATTTTTTTTAAATCCACAATCCACAATCTACCCTTGGCCCAAAGGACTTTTTTGATTTTTCATAGATTTGTTGGTTCCGATATTGTTTGAAGCTTATAATAAATGATTTAAATCTGGTAAATTGTCTTTAGAGAGTGTGCACAGTAGTCCTTGACTTACAACCACTCATTTAGCAACTCTTCAAAGTTACAATGGCACTGAAAAGAGTGACTTACAACCAGTCCTCACAATTATGACAACTGTAGCATCCCCATGGTCAGATGATCAGAATTCAGACACTTGACAACTAGTATAAATTTACAACTGTTGCAGTATAGTGGGATCATGTGATTGCCACTTTCAACCTTCCCAGCTGGCTTCCAACAAGCAAAGTCAGTGGGGGAAATTAGATTTGCTTAATTGTCATGATCAACTCCTGCAGTGATACTTATAAAATCCATAAAATTAGGTGCGATCCTGATTTTATCACAGTCATAAAATCAGGTACTATCTCTTAACAACTGTTTTGCTTAGCAATGGAAATTCTGTTCCCAATTTGTAGTTGTAGTTGTAGAGGGCTCAATTTACAATCTAGCCACAGGGTTTGCAAGCCAGTGACTTCTGTGCTGGTCCCAAGCCCGGATAAATAGAGGGGTTGCATCAGGAAGGACATCCGGCATACAAACATGCCAAATCTAAATATGCAAATCACCAATGTTATTACTATACTAGATTGGTTGAGGCCCAGGTTAACAATGACCTCCACCAATGCTGTTGATCTACAGGGTGCTGGTGGAAATTGGACTACTGTTGATCGAAGAAGGGGAGGAGGCAGAAGGATTTGTAGACAGAGAGCGAAGAGGAAAGGCAGGAGTATAGGTCTGAGAATAGGGATGCTCAACATTGGCACAATGATAGGGAAAGGTAGAGAGCTGGCAGACATGATGGAGAGAAGGAAGGTAGATATACTGTGTATGCAGGAAACCAGGTGGAAGGGTAGCAAAGCACATAGTATTGGAGGGGGTATAAACTGTTTTATTATGATGTGGCTTCATGCCCAGAAAGAGCATCACTGATGAAATTTTTGCCCTGAGAATGTTAATGGAGAAGTATAGAGATATCAGAAGGAGCTGCATTGCGTCTTTGTGGATTTAGAGAAAGCATATGACAGGTGCTGAGAGAGGAGCTATGGTGGATGTCAGGAGTGGCAGAGAAGTATGTCAGAGTAGTTCAGGATATGTATGAGAGGAGTACAACAGTAGAGAGATGTGCTGTAGGTCAGACAGAGGAGTTCAAAGTGGAGGTGGGGCTACATCAAGGATAGGCTCTGAGTCCCTTCTTGTTTGCTATGATGATGGACAGGTTGACAGATGAGATCAGACAGAAATCCCCATGGACAATGAAATTTGCAGATGACATTGTGATCTGTAGTGAGAGCAGAGAGAAGATGGAGGAACACCTGGAAAGTGGAGGTATGCTCTGGAAATAAGAGGAATGAAGGTCAGTTCTAGTAAGACAGAATACATGTGTGTGAATGAGAGGGAGGGAAGTAAAGTAGTGAGGTTACAGGGGGCTGAGGTCAAGAAGATGCAGGAGTTTAAGTATTTGGGGTCAACAGTCCAGTGTGACTGGGAGTGTGGA
>JAEANM010017440.1:0-12954 GCA_017656035.1 Myanophis thanlyinensis | reverse complement strand
TGGCAACAGGCGGTCCCGTAAGTACCCAGGTCCCAAGCCATGGAGCGCTTTAAAGATGAGTACCAACACCTTGAATCACACCCGGAAAGCCACAGGGAGCCAGTGCAGCTCACGCAGGAAGGGTGTAACATGGGAGCTCCGAGAAGCTCCCATAATTGCCCGCGCAGCCGCATTCATTAAAAAACGCAATCCCCTTTTGAGACCTTGTGATGAGCGAAGTCCATGGGGGGGGGGGAAGCCAGATTCACTTAACAACGGTATTCCCAACTGAACGACCGTATTCCCAACTGGACTGTTTTCGCTTAACCAATGCGGCAAGACAAGTTGTAAAATGAAGCCAAACTTCACAAATGTCTCGCTTAGCAATGCCAATTTTGGGCTTCATTTGACCATCAGTCAACGGTGACTTTCCTTGGCTGCTGTGAACCAACTGATTTCCCCTCCCCCCCACCCAAATGCAGCTTTGACATATAAACATTTAAAACAGAAGGCGGTCATATTGAAGCTGTCAGTAAGGAAGGTTAGCCTTCGGGATTTAATGCCGCGTTGAAATATACGTCGCGCAGATGATTTTCTCATGGTAACCGTCGTTGCCATTGGGTCATATTCTTGCCTGTTGGGCTCCCTTTTTTTCCTGTGCTCAACCGTCATCCTTCGCCTCAATTAAATGGCCAACACCCCAGTCTTCAAATTAGAAAAGGAACTGAGTTTAGACGTCACTTGTCAAGCTTTCCATCTGATTGACAGCGTGAAGTCAGGATGTTACTCACGACAAGGCGGCCATTATAATTTTGACAGCTCGAATAGCTGTCGGGGAGATGCCTGCCATGTGAGATTTTTTTTAAAAAGAAGGACGAAGAAGAGAATGACTTTTTTGTTATAAAAAATGATGTCCTTGCCTTCTGCGAGCTAGGAATTTGTTGTGGCCTGCCAGCTGCCAGCGGAGCATGGGCCAGTCCTGGAGTCGAGGGAAGGCTCTGATGGGGGCTCTGCGTCGGAGGCAGAGATGGGGCCAGTGCCCTCCAACAGTTATCAGCTGCCTTCGGAGTCAGAGATCAGTGTGGAAGAACAGCTGGAGCCTGTTCTAGATGCGCCTATGCACAGAGCTGTCAGGAGAAGGGAACAACTAAAGAGCAGGGGTCGACTCGGAAGTAAAGGCACAAGTGGATGCTGAATGGCCCTTCCCATAGGGAATAAATAGGAGCAAAAGGGGAGGGGTGTTTGTAGGAGACGATTAGTTAGCTCCTTATTGTGAAGATTTGCTTCTCTGAGTTCGTGCCTCACAGAGACTCCTTGCCAAATATTTCGAGTGGAAACTCAGCCTGGCAACTATCCAAGGACTGATAAGGTCTGTTTTTGCAATAAAACCTTGAATGGGTTACTGCCGGGACTTTTCTGGATGTGAATGAGTAGAATTCACAGTAACCCAATTAAAAAAATGGTTTTTTTCCCGGGACCAAAAGCCTGTTTTGTGATTCTGTTAAGCCTGGGCCAAAACAGAATTATCCCTGCCTCCCTCACTCAACTATAGGAATCTAAAATTAGTCCTGGACTTACAACAGAAGTAATGACGGCACTAAAAAAGAGTGACTTAATGATGATTTTTCACACTTAATGACCATTGCAGCATCCCCCATAGTCAGTACAATGAAATAAGTTTAGTTAACATCTTTGATAGCCTCTACCACCTGGGGTTCTTATATATACCCCTAGGTAGTTTGTCTGTACTACAGCTGTTCATTTTCGGCACACAGTATGATTTTATGGTCTGCAGTGGAAAAGTAGAAAGTGGTTGCCATCAGACAGAGGTATGTAGCATCCGAAACAACCATGGTTCATGCTGTTGTTATTATTCCAACAATGGTTAGAAACTAACCAAGGAGAGAAGCAACCTAGGATTCAGGAGGAATTTCCTAACAGTAACAGCAATCCATTAATGCAATGGCTTGCCTTCAGAAGTTGTAGATGCTCCATCACTGGAGGCTCTAAAAAAAAAAAAAAAAAAGACTGGACAACCATTTGTCTGCAATAGTATAAGGTCGTCTGCTTGAGCAGGGGTTGGACTAGAAGACTTTGGAGGTCCCATCCAACTCTTATTATTCTACTTTCTGTGTTCTAAAAAGTCTATGGAGTTTCTCTGTCATCCAGGTCATGGGTGTCCCAAAGTGCATTTTCCAAGAGGCAACTGGACTTTTTTCCTTTCCTTTGAAGATGTTTTGCTTCTTTTCCAAGAAGCTTCTTCAGGGCTGATGTTCTAAAAAACATTCCCCTTTTATATCCATTATGTTCACTTGTGTGTTCAGTCTTGGGTTTCCCAAATGTTGTACGAGGGTTATCCACAAAATAGATTATGTTTTGCGATAGAAAAAAAAATAAAGTGTAGGGAAAAACTTTATTATATACACTTGAAAGTGACACTTAAATACTTGTTTTCAACATATTCACCGAACAAATTGAGGCACTTATATAACATAGCGGTGAACAAGCTTTGTAATTCCATGGTCATCAAATTCAGCCGCCTGAGACTTGAGCCAGTCAATGGGATGCATTGAATGATGAAACAAGTGGGAGTCGCTTGGTGTAAGATCATGTTCATCACGAACGTTAGTTCGGCCATTTTTAAACTTCATGCACCATTGGCGCACTCCACCTTCAGGGATGATGCTGTCCCCGTACACTTCACACAGTGGCCGAAAAATTTCAATCGGTTGATGGTTTTTTTGGCCAACAAAAACCTTATCACTGATCGCACCTCACAACTGGAGGGGTTTTCAATGGCAGCACACATTTCAAACGTTTGCTGTGAAATAACGGGCAACGATACGAACCTCCCACTAGCACGACTACATGCAGACTGAGCGGCGGACGCTCAGACCAAAGATGGCCGCGCTAGCTCCACCCCTTCTTGCTACAGACGAAAACGTCATCCATTTTGTGGAGAGCCCTCGTACATGCCTGAGCCAAAACACAACCTGTTGACAAGCAGAGATTCCAAAATTGGGCTAGAAACCCAGAAATGAACCAACCATTAAAAAGGCTGTGATTGTATATATCAGAAGATAAAATCTATGCTTGGGGATGCTCCTTGTGTTAGAAGGTGAGAATTTTATCTCTGTCTTTTTTTTAAAGGCAGAAAAATGTGAGACTTCCTTAATTAAACACCTTTTGCTGGGAAAACAGCACAAATGAATCCAGCCTGTTGTCAAAGCTCTAAACTCCAGCTAACATTAATTCTTTTTCCTTTTTAGGACTAATTGCTCTTCAGAAATCTCTTTTCAGGTTTCAGACCAATTACACTTTGATGCAGGTGATGGACAGAAGAGGAATTGGGGAAATAAAATAGGCTGAAAAAATAAATAAAACTGCATTCTAGTAGTAGGGTTTAGCTATCCACACATTTGGGATTGTGGCGACGGCTTGTTCAAAAACGAAATTGATATTATGATGTTTGGACCTGGATTAAATCAGAAGTTGCAATTTGATGCTCCGAGAAATGCATAATATGCATTCAGATAACTTCTTTAACACTAGCAAGGTCTGTTCCCCTAACACATTTAATTATTATTTTAATTTAAAAAAAAATCAGCAGTAATCTACCGTGTTGCAAAATCCGAGCACATTTAAAAGAAAGTTTCTATTGCCTCCAAAGATGCTTTGATGGATGTCTCTAGGTCAGTGGTGGAATTCACATTTTTTTACTACCAGTTCTGTGGGCGTGGCTTGATGGGTGTGGCTAGCGGGGGTCATGTGACCAGGTGGGCAGTTTCTGTAAGCAGGGCAATAAAGATTAGGCTGGAAACAACCCCAGGATGTTTCTTTCCTGCCTTCCTTACAGGAATTAACCCTGTAAAGTGGAAAAAAAAACAAAAGGAGATTTCTTCTAACAATCTGGTTCTCCGAACTGCTTAGAAAATTTACTAGCGGTTCTAGCAATCCTGCTAGAACCTGCTGAATTTCACTTCTGCTTATGCTTATGGATCTGTGATTGGTCTGGCTACAACTGTGCCCCAAATAAAAGCTTGACATCAGGTTTTCATGTTTAACCTGGTTTCCCCCCATTTTCCACACAAGTCATATAAGCAGAGATGTATGTACATCTGTCAGCCCTGCAGATCAGGAAGCTGATTCCACAAGAAAACTCATGCTGTATTCTAATACGAAGGGCTACAGTAACAGATTCTCACAAGTCTGACCACATTTTCTTTTCCCTCCCTCTTATACTTCAGGGAGTCAGAGGGGAAGTAGGCCAAGTTTCCCTTTGCCTGCGCTCAAAGCAACCTAATGCATTTGTTATCTTATATCTAATGTTACCTCTAACTTGGAGAATCCTCAATATGGAAATTTCCCGGTCTTAAAGAAAAATGAAGATCAAGAAATTGGGAGTTTAAGTTTATAGAACTGTCATGCAAAAATATTACTATATTTTCACTTAAATCACAATTTAGTATATCTCAGTTTATGCTTCCCAGTCATTTGTACAGTCATTTGTTACAGATAGCTACTGTGCAGACAATCTAGGGATATTCATTTTATTAATCTAGACAATTTTTGAAATATTATTTTTGTTCTCTCCTTTCCAAACATTTATTCTATCTGTCTCTGTCTATGTATGTATTTAATGAACTCTTTCTAAAATTCAAGAACCTCTAGAAACCATGCCTTTTTCTTTAGTAATTCACTGTTTTTAATGATAGATGTCACTGGCAAAAACAACAACAACATACATTATACACGTTGAACTCTCATAATATTTTTTTTTCTTGTGTAGCAATTTCGAAACTTTCCCCATTGTGATATTGAGCAAGCAGACTCTGAGCAGCAATCATTTAAGTAAACATAGAACATTCCACAGTATATAACCCAAATCTGTAGCTATTAGCTTAGCAGTCAAGCTGGCAACAGATGTCAAATTGAAATTCTTTTTGTTGAAAGTACAAAAACTGCCTCTAACAAATTTTTATGATATTTGTAAATGAAACCTAGATGTGTAAAACCAACTTCACATTAGATAAGATTAATATCATCATCATCATCATCATCACCATAATCATTGTGACTGATTGATTGATGACATGTTCACTATTAGTGGTCACATAGCTATATTTGCTCTGTGATGAATTGTCCTTAACATGGCCTTTGAACTCTTCCAAAAGTGCACTCATCACTATCCCTACTATAAATGAGTCCATCCATCTTGCTACAGTTTATCCTCTTCTCTTTCCATCTTTCCCAGAATTTGGATCTTTTTACAGAGAATTAGAATTTTGTATAATATGTCCAAAATAGGATAATTTGAGCCTGGTCATTGTGACCCAAGTGAAAATTCTGCACTGATTTCTTTGATGATGATACCTTTACTTGTTTTCTTCACTATCTATCTATTATATTCTCAGTAGTCTTCTCCAATACCAGATTTTAAAAGTATCAGAATTCTATCTTGTTTCTTCAAAGTCCAACTTTCACTTTCATAGAGCATCACCAGTAATACCATCGTTTGCACTATAATTATTTTTATGGGTATACATAAATTCCAGTATCTGAATATCTTTTCCATGGCTTTCATAGCTGCTTTAGCAAGCGCTGGTCTGTAGCATATTTCTTGACTGCTTGTTAATGGTTCACCTTAAAGGCAGGTATCACTTTGACATCTTCATTGACAATACTAAGGTTGATCATTGTACCTATTGTCATTAGTTAGCTCTTGTTCATATTTAATTTTAATCCCATTTTTTCATTTTTTTTTCCTTGACTTTTTTTATTATAGCTTGCAGATCCTTAGCATTTTCAGTTATCAGAAAAGACTTGTCAGTATATCGCAGGTGATAGATGTTTTTTCTTCCGATTTTAAAATCATTCTCAAGTTTTTCCTAACCTTGTTTTCTTTCATATATATTAAGCATATAGGGTGAATAAATAAAGGGAGAATATATACCATTGCCTTACTCCTTTGCCAAACTGGAGCCAGTCTGTTTCTCCACGCTCTGTGTATACTATGGCTGCCTGACCTGTATATATGCTTCTCACATGAACAATGCGATCTTCTAAGATTCTCATATTTCTAATCAAATTCCATAGCTTGACAAAATCAACATAATCTAAGACCTTTATGTAATTGGTAAATCACATATTGATTTCATTTTTGTTTTTTGTTTTTTTTTCTTTCTCAATTATCTAATGTGCATTAATGACAATATCTTGTGTTCTTCAGCTTTTTCTAAAATCCACTTTAACGTTTGGCAATTCTATATTCCATATAGGGTAATAAGCTGGAAGATCCTAAGCATCATTTTGCTAATTTGTGAAATTATGGATATAATACAATAGTTTGCACTCTCTGAATTCTCATTCATCCAATTTTACTGCACACATGTTGTGCAGTGACTATAAAAGATTGAATTTAATTGAAGTTCTCTTTTTTCTTTTCTTTTCTTTTCTTTTTTTTTATATTGAAATATACATTGATCTATTATAACCTGTTGGCCATTGTGTTGTTGCCTAGATTTTCTTACATAACTTTGTTAACCCTTACTGACTCTTTCTCTGTTGCTTGACATTGCAAACAACTCTAAATGTAGGCTGGTTGCCATGTGCCTCAAATGGCCACTGGAACGTTGACTCTAAGTCATAAGTACTGAGGAGTCTGTCATAACTTTGAATGGTTGCTAAGTGACTGCTTGTAAATTGAGGACTATCTATCTGTAATGATAATGCTCATTATACTGTGCAAGTTGATTGGCTAGTTTTGAAAAGCTTTTGTTTAAAAACTTAATAAAAAAACATAGGCTTTCTCTTTTCAACTTTACCATTGCCTGATTAATGCATTCCATTTGGAGGATTTGAAAATTGGATGAGTATGGCAGCACAGAATATTAATTTACAGTAAGAACAACCAGGTCACTCATTCATAAATGAATACAATTGTTCTTTGCGCATGTTTCATCCAGCAATAGTGTATTTTTATTGTAGTGTCCACCACTGGCCTATTAGTGACTAGAAAACTACTTGGAAAAGCAATTCAAAGAAATTATAGCATTAAGGCAGAAAACAATGAAACAGTATAAATATTATAAGTTTCCTCTAAAACAGGAGTCCCCAACCCCTGGTCTACAGCGTGGTACACATAAGAGCATAGTGGAGGCATACATATACCTTTCTTGAAAGTTAAAATAAGAACTTTCTTTCTCTTGAAAAGATACAGTAATGTAGGGAAGGGGTGTCAAACTCACGGCTCACGGGCCAGATACCTCATGCGCTGGCCACAGCCATCCCCAGTGTAATGAAGGGGGGAGTTGCAATATGTCACATGACTATATGTCATCACGAGTTTGACAACCCTGAGGTAAGGAATTCTTTTGGAATGATAGCAACACTGACAGTTTAAGACCTTCTCATCCATTCAACATTTCTAATCTAACTTAGACTTCTCGCTGTAGCTATTTTTTCTTGAATATCAACATTGTCAGCACAAGATATTGTTAATACTGACTAAAAAAAAACAGTCACAAAAGGTGATCACATGACCTGGGGGCAGATTTATATTTCACATTGATCAGTTTTTGATCAGAGTAAAAGAAAATATGAATATAGGAATGTCAAAAAAAGAACAAATTAAGTAGACAAGGTTGGTAACTTCATAGCCCATGTTTAAGAAACACTGATAAGAAAGAACTGTATGTTTTCATTGAAAATTAGAATATTCCACATAGGGTTTTATTTTACTTTATTTCAGGACTGTCTTATTTTTAAAGATTTTTTTTAATACATACTTTAGTTTTTAAAAATTAGTTTGATTTTGCTTTTTTCTTTCAAAGCTCACATTCATTCAAACTTTCTTTATTTGATGTCCTCCAGATAGAGTGGGAATAATGGCAGTTTGGCTGGTTTAAAGAGCTACAATATATCTGGAAAAGATAAAGGGAGATTACTCTATCTTAACTAAATCACAATCAAATAATCAAGACACATTGTTTAATGTAACTATTATTTTGGAAGATAAATTTTTGTCCTTCCTGGTTTGGTCAAGACATAATTGAATGGAAAGTTTTGCACTGCAAGAAACAGGAAAAATGGAGGACTGTTCATATATAAGAAATTATTAATATGTAAAGTTTCCTTATACCTTTTTTATTATTCTTATGCTTTCATATAAAAAAAAATGTGTTATTCCCACAATATGATTGCTCACCATATAGAATCGCTTGTTTGAGATGGGTGGCTATATAAATTGAACAAATTACAGTAATAAACATACCATTTTTCCGAGAACATTTATTTATTAGTACAAAATGTTTTCTTCAAAATCAAATGTTGTCTATTATGATATAGCTGTTCCATATGCAGATGTTCTTAGAATTCCCTAAAATATTGAAAAAATGTTAATGTTTGGACCAATATTTGTCAACTTGAAGTATCCTACAGCAGCAAAGGATATTTATATAAACCACATATCACTAAACTTCTATTTAATGCTTTTGTGCCTCAAATTAACATTGACCATTTTTCTATTTTTCAAGTGGACTCTTCTGTGAAAATCCACCACCCATGGTTCTCCTCCAGACCAGTCCTTGTGATTATTATGAATGCCAAAATGGAGCACAATGTATTGTTGTGCAGCAGGAACCAGTCTGCCGTTGCCTGGCGGGTTTTGCTGGACAGAAGTGTGAGAAACTCATTACTGTCAATTTTGTTGGGAAGGATTCCTACGTTGAGCTTCCACCAGCCAAAATCCGTCCTCAAGCAAACATCTCGCTTCAAGTGAGTTATGCAGATAATATTGTAAACCTTTCTTATCCAGTTATTGCAAAGAGCTTATGCAAACATCAATGAAAGCACTACATTCATCCCCGGTGTGCAACCCAAATTAATTAATTAGAAAGATGTAATTAAATTAATTAATTAGAAAGATGTACACAACTTATAAAGCCTAAGAGATTCATTCAATTCCCCAAATCCTAAATATTCCTGAATTTTATTTCATAATATAATTAAAAGATAACATTATTAAATATGTTGGAAATAACCATATCAATGGCATAAGATCAAGTTACTTATTGTTCTACTTTTAGAAGTACAGCCTCTGATTTGCCACTCAAAGCTACACACACAGTCCTTGATCAAAGGACTGTTACATACTTCACTTTGCTGGAAAAAAAATGAGAAATCACCTGTAATAACTGATATTTTTAGCAGCTTATCAAATCAATCTGCTCCATTTTACAATGCAGCCTATACGACTCTTAGAGTAAGAGATCTATTTTTGCCTCATCACAGACTTTTTTCCAAAATACAGAAAAAAGACAATCTTATTTTGCTTTTTTAAAAGACTTTTCTTTATACTTTTCTTTAGTTTTGCATGTACTGTATAAAAGAGTAAAATATGTCACATGAGTTATGAGCTCAGGACACATTTACATAGCTAACATTTTAGATTTATTTCAGAAAAGAATTCTGATAAAATGTATTTTGGATGATAATATGAAAGCCAGACTTGTTTACTACATGAATTTCACACAGATGGTGTTCTGAAACCTTATTTTCCAGTTAAAACATTGCTTCTCCATCTGGTAGTTAATTGCCACATATAAAAAAAATTAGTTTAAGTAAGCATCTCTTGAAACAGAATTCAGACATCTTTCCTAATGATAGGAAAGCTGATAAATAAATTTCAGCTTACAAGCTTGGAAAAACTTTTCTTTTAAATATGATTTTCATAACACGTATATAGTATACTTGTTACTTATTTTGTAAAATATTTTGCAAAGTAAAACATTATTTTATCCAATAAGTATTACTTATTTTTCTGTTTTGAAACAGCCTTAATATATAGAGAACAGATATAAATGGAACTAGTATTTATTGTTGGTAGAAGTATTTGGGTTTGATTTCAAGGCCTTTCTTTAAAAGCAAGCGGGTGTAACTATATACAAGACTGTAAGTGGCATGTACAAAAAAGCTTAAAAGATTATCCAGATCCTTAAATAAGTGTGTTTAATAGAATTAGTTATTTGCACTCTTAGAACATGGGGGGACAAGGTATGGCCCAAAGTCATGTGAATCATGCCAGCATCATGCCAGTGGTCCTCCATATGGATAGAATAAATAGAATAAGAAAGAAAAGCCCTTTTGTGGGGAAAGAGGAAATTTAGGGTTTATTAAGACCAAAATGTTGGCCTTCTATTTTGTAGCGATTTAACAGAATAACTATTCTGTTAAATCTGTACATGATTTAACACTTGAGATTCCCCATAAAAAATAAATCCTGGCTTTTACCCACTTCGAGAGTATGGATTTTGCTTTGCCACATAAAGGTTGGGCGAGGGGTGTGGGAATAAAGTAGGAGCATCTATAACTAGGATCACACAGAAAAAGAATAGCATAGAAGTTTTGAGTTTTTACAAACCCAAACCATTTCTTATGAATAATTTTCAGAACATGTACAATACTTGTTCACATTCATATCCTTCAGTCTCTTTCAGTTTTATATGCACAACCATTCCAAAATTGAATGTACCCATCCTATGGGAACATCTCCGGAAGGCATGTTAAAGTCCTCCAAAATCTGACATTATAGGGACAGGGATGCGATGGTCCTATCATTTTGTATCCCCAACCTTGTGGCATTTACTCTCAAAGATCTCTAAAAGTCACTTATTTTTGCTGAACCCTCAACCCTATTTAATTACTAATATCTTTTTGGGAGCCTTATGGCATCAGGCTGTAAACCAAAAAACTGAGTTTTAGACTCACCTTAAACTCTCAAGCTGGATGACATTGGGCGAATGCCTTTCTCTCAGCCCTACAAAGGAAGCAAGGACAAATCACTTCTGAAATCTTGTCAAAAAAACTACAGGGACTTGCTCAGGCAGTCAGCAGGAATCAAGACTGACTTTAAAGCACACAGAAAGAGAATCTATATTGGGAGAAGGTTATTTTATTATTCTTATATTTTATAAGATTTAATGTGTTATAACTCACCAAACATATGTACACTTAGTCTTTCCTTTTGCGCAGACTATATAAACTATAAAATTTCTAAATTCTTTCAGTAAGGCAGCTGTTTTTATAAGGAGTTTATGTGTCAATAAAGTTTCTAGAAAGCTATTGTGTTGCTTCTAAATCTCTTATAGTTGGGGAAGAAAGTTCATTCACAAGTAACACTAGGGATTATTTAAAGTTATCATATACATGTTGGAAAACTATGTTTGAGTTACATGTTTTACAACAGCTCTGCTAGCTAGTGTGTAAGCTTTTATGGTGGGAAAGATAAACCCTAAAACTAAGAACAAGCAAAGTCAGAATTTTTAGCTTAGCTTCTGCTGCGCTGCACTCACTCAATATGTCAAGCTGTGTATGCTCATAGTTCTCTTCAAAACTGAATTGAGGGATATTTATCTGAGACAAGCATCACTCCATAATCTAGTATGCCAATGTTCTTTCTGACATGACTAAGGAATGTCATTATTCCATTTATCAAATGTGATTGCTTATACTAGGGAAATTTAGAAAGTTATAATTTGCATCACAGTAACTGTAATTTACATCCTAATAATTGTGGTATACAGAGGATATTTCTTTGGAAAGCCATAGACCAATTCTCATAATTGAATAACAATGGGGTAAATTTGGAATTAATGCTTAATTAACCATTAAAATATATATTTAACAATATAGGAATGTACACATTTGCTTGCTTGTATATCGTTATTAATTTTCCTTTTCTTCTTTTTAAAGGTAGCAACTGATAAGGACAATGGCATCTTATTATACAAAGGGGACAATGATCCCCTGGCTTTAGAATTGTATCAAGGGCATGTGAGACTTATCTATGACACAGTGAATGCTCCACCTACAACTATATATAGGTAAGTGTGACTGGCTTAGAATTAAAAAGTAACACCACCAGCATTATCTTAATAAGATTTATATAACTTACCATTTTAGGCTGTATATGTTTTCAGCTTTGGCAATCTGCTTTTGCTAGATTCTAGAGCGAGAGGCAGTATGAAAAGTTAGCAAGAGAAACAATACTTAGCCACCCATCTTCAGTAATGAACTGAAAAAAAAAAAGAGACCTTCATTTAATTGCTTCACCAATCTTGTATTACTATATAAGTTCAGTTTTGTTCTAAGGAGACATTTTGATTCTTTCTTCATCATCTTCAAACCAAGTTTTAGAAACTAATTATTTTCAGTTCAATTAATAAGAATCCAAGAATCAGAGAGTTGAAAAGATCTCAGAAATCATCTAACCCAACACACCACTTGATGCATGATCTGCTAAAGCAGAGGTTACCAACCGGTGGTCCACTGAACACTGGTGGTCCGCTAGAAAATGTTGGTGGTCCGCGGTGCACCCAGGTGGAGGAGCTTCTTCAGGATGACCAATGGGCCAGTCCTGTGACTAGAGTTTGTGGTGGGCAACTTTACAGGTGGTGCAATGTGCAGGGAGTAGCTCGGCCATCACTGGCCAGAATGAGGAAATAGTGCTGTTGGCAGGAAAGGGGGGGCGAGGGTGCAGGTGGACAGAAGCAATGGATGTCAGCAACCTGTGCCTCTTTCATTCCCCTGATATGGCTCCCTGTCAGCTGCCCCGCACCTCACCCTCTTCTCTCTGTTACTCCTCGCCCACCTGAGAAGGTAAGGGCAAGGGGTGGAGACTCACATTCCAGAGCAGGATCAAAGCTTGCTTCATTCCTTGCTGGGTCTCTGGGTGCTTCTTCCAGCCCTTGTTGGTGCTGCACACACCTCGCTGCTCAGGGAGACGTGCGACTTCCTCTCTGCCCTGAGACACTGGCCCCACCTGGCTGTTTCTCTCCCCTGCTGCTGTTGGAGGAGGTCATGCATCTCCCTGAGTGAACCAGGTGCATCCACCACAAAGAAAGGCTGGAAGAAGTGCCTGCAAGACCCAGAGAGCACTGGAGAATCAGAGAGAGAGGGAGGGAGGGAGGGAGGGAA
>JAEANM010017439.1:0-12955 GCA_017656035.1 Myanophis thanlyinensis | reverse complement strand
CATCTATCTATCTATCTATCTATCTATCATCTAAAATAGTTCTGCCCTATTACACCTCATCATCTTATCGTCAAGCACAGAAAGTCCCCCCTACCCACTTACTAGTAGTAACATTTATTTTAAACCCTAACCATTTACTGACCTTGCTTTCTTTGATGCAACCCAGCTACCCCTCTGAACATTCTTCCAATATCTTCTTCCACTCTAGTGCATCAGAGTGGAAAAAGCATTAGACTGTATTTACATCGGAGTAGGAGCTAATTTCACAAGACATAATCTGAGTTGCACTGTGAATGTAAACAGAGTCCCTATGCATGGCATGGATATTCTCATTAGGTCACAAAGGAAAGCAACCAACGAATGACAGGGACCCAGGTTGCCTCATTTTTCTCATGATGTGATTTGCACAGACTTCCTGCCAAAATGTCAGACCACATTATGGGTCTCATCACCTCTGTCAACAATCTCAGAGTTGCTTTGTGCAACAGTTTTGTTTTATCTTTTAAGATTGCTTTACAGTTAATGGTTTTATTGTTGTGAGCTACCCAGATGGGCAGCTATATGAATCAAATAAATAAATAATTGATCATCAAACAAACAAACAAACCAATAAATAAATCTGCTAATAAGTCAAGACTTTTTTATGGAACAAACAATGCTATTTAATGCTAGGGGGAAATAACCAGGATCTTTCAATTGTGAAGAGTTTAAGGTTTTATTGGATTATGACATGAATAATTTCTGACTGCTGCTATGCTGGCGGTGATAAGAAACTGCAATCCAACTATACTGGGAGAACCACAAGCCGCCCACCTCCACCACTGTGTTTTTCATTTTACTTTCTTTTTTTATTTATGATTTCTCTATCAGCCATCAGTTCATTTTGGTGTAACATCTGGAAACATGGAATAGAAATTAGGATAAAGAATGTCCATTTCACAAAAGCCAAGGAAACTATATTCACAACCGAAGCCTGTTTTCTTCCCAACTTTTTTTTCAAGCTCTCTTATGCAAATCTAAGTGTTTAAATCATAACATCATCCCAAACATTTTGCACTATTTAATAACTTTTGGGCACTCACTAAGTATTTCTTTCTAGAAAAGGCACAAAGCTTCCCTTTTCAAACATAATTATTAATTATACTGTTCTAGTCTAACCAAGGACACCAATTAACAAAAGACAAGACAATTTCATAGGGTAAAGGAGACTTTAACTTAAGAAAAGAAACTACTTCACTTTTGAATTATATCAATTAATTCATGTTTGACTGAAATGGTTTTAATTAGGATTATGTTTCTTAGACAAATAAGCAGTTCCTCATGTATTTTTTAAAAATATACAAGTTCAGCAAAGGATTCTTTGTTTTGTTATATACAGAAGGAGACTACTGCATATAATTATATTTAAGATGTATCAAAAATCAGGCCATACAGATCAATCATATTATGTTTTATTAATTTTATTAACTAATTTTTTAAAGACAAAATGTTATTGTGCTTAAGAATGCTCAAAGATCATATAACAAACAAGGCACTGTTTAAAAGAAAATGGCAAACAATTCTAAAATGTAATATAATCTATAAAATAAATAGTGTATAATGCTTGACTTTTTGTACATTACATGTATAACTTGCTATATTTGTTTCTTGTATAGACCACTTCCAAAATTTTCAGCTACTTAAAAAAGAATGTCACAAACACATTTTAAAAGAACCAGTTCACATTTAAGTTTAGCTTTGCCTAAAAAAGTCCTACACTTTCAACCTTTGAAAAACTGTAGACTTCCACCACATTTCAGCATTATGCATTTACACATTTATTCTGAAATAAGTGTAAATCAAGCAACTGAGCTCACTTGCTAAGATCTGATTCTACAAACATACTCTACAAAACATATTGTTAAATTAATTCTAAGATTAAATTTCAAGATCACGAGTTTTTGAAAAAATAAGGATTTTAATCTACAGGAACTGATTTGTATGTATTTTAACGAAGTGATACACATAATCATATAGCCTGTAGGAATGGCAAAAGAATGAAAACAGATGAAGTTACTTTCTACTGAAAGAGAAAAAACATTAAATATATGTGAAACAAGATAGATATTTAAAAATGTTTTAAAACAGTTTAATATTTTTTCTTTTGTGTTGACTTCTTTTTGAAATATTTATTAATTTTTTAAAAATCCTGCACCTCTGTAGATTTTCGTCTCAAATTCAACATTAAACATACAAATTAAACATACAATTGTGGCAAGAAAGGTCGTAAAATGGGGCAAAACTCAATTAAGAATTATCTTACTTAGCAACGGAAATTTTGGGTTCAATTGTGGTTGTAAGTCGAGGACTACCTGTCCATTAAATGCTATGATAAAAGGAAAGACTTATTCCACAGTATTGCTAATGAGTTTTGTATCTTTTCAGGAGAGTTATCTGTGATATAAAAAGAAGAATGCTGCAAGAGAGACCAACTCATTGGTGATTTTAATAGGTATCATCCACTCTTATCCTCTTTACTGATCATTGTGTAACTATTCAGAGTGAATGGATTATCTATGGGATGTGAGTATATATAGTTACATTTACCTTAACATGTCCAATGCCAAGTGAAGCTAAGAAAATTCAGGGGCTCTTCAGTAGCTTTGTAAGATTGTTCAAAGCTCTTTGGCCCAAATAATTATCTGCTATGTTTGTACTTTGTACTTTTAACATGTTTGATTTGTATTCTGGGTTTGGAAGTTGCATTTTTGTTGTTTATTGTTTACATACCACCTCACCACACGCAATACCTAATTTTGTTAATGCCAAAGCAATTCTGATACAAATAAGACACTTTCTATAAAAAAGACCAAATCTATGGTTTTCTGGATCCAAATTGTAAAACCACAACTTAATATGGTATATTTCTGCTACGAACTCTTTGTACTTTCTTTTTTTTACTGAAATGAATAGACACATGTCAAGACTGTAGTAAGCAATTTCTGATATATTCATAGGGGCACGTGCAGCAGCTGATGAAATGTTTTTGCAGCGTGCATGGATGAATAGAAAAGAAAACTGGCTTAGCTGTTTAGAACAACAAATGTGTAAAGTTAATGGGCCAGGAGGGATAAGCAAAATATTTGTTTTAGCTTTGTTTTATATACTCTGAAAGAATGGAATTTTCCTATCCATTAAAACAAGTACAAAAATGAAACAGTAGCAACGTTGATTTTAATTAAATAGGCTTCAAGAATCATATATACTAGTGGTAGTAATTTAATAAAAGGACTGGTCTTCATATTCTTTGTTTTGCAGAAAAACAAGAAATTATGTTTTTTGTAATAGTGTAGCTATCCTAGACTAATAGCTTTTAAAACTGTATCAAGACTAGGTACGAAAATTATAACCATATTTTACTAGAGCAGAAGAGAACTGGGTAGAATCTAGCAAACTACGGGGTACATTAAAATCAAATTAATACAATGGGATTCAGATGCACATCATCCTGCTACAACTGTAATATAATTTGTGTTTACAATTGAGAGCTTTGCAAACATGCAGTATACAATGCTGTTTACTTTTGTTAATTAACTGCCTGCCTGTTAATTCAGTTGTTATTAAAAACCCATTACTTTCACTGGATTGTATCCATTTTCAAAAACTAAAGCACAAAGATGCAAACAGCTGCATAGGTCTTTACTATATCAGAAACCAAGCATTTAGAATCCATTTGATCCAAAAAATTTGATATTTTGACATTGAGGAGTAAACACTAATAAATCCATAACTTTAAAAAATTAAAGAATTCTATTATATTATATGGCATTATTTTCTCTCTTTATATAAATCTGCTTCTTTTTCTTCTTGTATGCTTTTTGTAAGGGGATAATAAAGAAGATTAAAATGTTATACAGAAAATAGTTGTTCAACAGAAACAAATCAAAACTGTATACACTCGCTACATGAATGGAGATTGGATTACCCAATTTTAAATACATTTAAAGTTTACATATAAAATTGAAATACTAATGGAACACTATCCAATTATGATAATTTTCAGTACAGGTTTTCCTCTGCCATCTTTTATTGTTAACAATCTATTGAAATTAGCATAATTAGAAGACTCCTTAGCATAAATTAATAGCACAATTATGGCAAAAGGTACCTAATCAACAAAAGCTACAGAATCCATCTCATATATTCAAAGCAGAAGTTAGCAGCATATATATTTGTAAATCTAGTTATAAATTCCTCTAGTTCACCTCCTCCAATTTGTCCCCATTAAATGTTACTGGACTATTATTTTTTAATTATGCTTTGAAGTAATATGAAGTTATAAGTGGTATCATTCACAGCTACAGGCGATCATAGAGCCTTTATTTACATCCGTGCAATCGAGTTCTATTAGGTTCTCTTTGTAGAGCCAGCCTTAATTTTTTAAACACATTTGTTCTTAAGAAGGAAACTACATACTTCTCAAAAAGTTGTTTTTCTTCATTTCCTTGCTATATTGCCCCCAAAGCCTTTTCTGCAACTGATAACTGCTTTAAGCCTCCGAGGCAAAGTCATCAAGGTGCTGTACAGAGTCACTTAATTATGGGATTTATCCACACCTCACTAAAACAGGGTGTTTGTTAAAGATCATTAAAAGCATTAAGATCTATAAATAAAGATTATACATAGCAGCATCTTCACAGTTTGATTAATGGAACTTTGAACTAATAATTGTAAACAATTATCAAGCAGGCCTGGGAAGACTTCGTTTCAGAAAGAAAAGAACAAAAAGGAAAGAAAGAAGATGAAAGAGAAAAGGGCAGTTTTCTCTGTATTTTAATTTGTCTTAATTGCTTTGTGTTTGTTTAGTTCCAAATCTTATTCTTACTCAGCTGAGTAAGTGGCCATTCTCTTTCCAACAAAAAAAAGATAAAGAAAAAAAATGATTATGAAATACAACAGAAACTATCTATAAAATTTAGAAGATCACCCCTTGTCTGAATTCTTATTTATGTACACTTTCAGCTGTAAAATGGAAAGAAGCAGCAAAATCAGAAGGGAAATAATATGTGCTAGAAGGGATGTGCTTGTGATTTTATAGGGCAAAATATACTTATCATACAAATCAAGTATTTTTAGTATTTTTTAAAAGTGTAACTAATAAAACAATAAAATACAACACCTATATATTTTTTATTATCCCATTTATCCCCCCAGATTGGAAGAAGGCATTTTGAATATTCCTTTACAAAGCGCCAAATTAAATCAACAATAAATAACTACTTACGTTTTTCTCAAAATAAAACTGGTTTTTTTAAATTCTGCTTATATTTTATGCTTGTGTTTTTAAAACAGAGGGCATAAATTAATTGTACTTAATTTAATAGGAAGGAGTTAAATGTAATCTTAACTATTTTGTTGAATTAAACAAGACATTAAAATGCTTATTTTGACTAAGTTTCACTTGTAGCATTAAGTTGAATAATCTTATTTGTACTTACTTATGAAACATATTATAGGGATTGAAATATATTTCTCAAGGATGCAATTACGTTATTTAATCTCCATATATCTTTGAAACACTGTGTTCCTTCCAAATAAAATTCAATCAACAAATTTCTTATTAAGATGCTTGTGAATTTATTGCACAATGAGATTATAGGAAAGATTAATCAACAATAATTTCAGGGTTCACCAGTAGAAGATACAGCACATCTAGAGGTTTTAATCCAATCACAAAGTAATTAATTTGTGACTGTAAGTAGAGAGGCCAGATCTCAGATACGAATGTCTATCGCTATAAACTTTAATGCATTTAAGGGAATGTTTCTTGGCACAAATGGATGAATCCCTCTCCCAAATATCCATTGGTCCCAGTTACAGGATTTTCCCCCCATTATTAGTCTAAACCAATGGCCCTGCAGGGGGAATTTGGTGTGAGGAATGTAGTTAAGGAAGTTAGAAGGAACACTTTCTTTTGTATAGGATACCATTATCATTCCTATAAGAACCTAGACGAGAAAATGCTTTCTACTGAACCCAGTGAATATTTGCAGCTCTAAGCAGTAAACTTTGTTTGTCTAAGCCTCATTATATAAGCAACTGGATGATTTTTGTCAAGGAAGAAGTGGCAGTGAGGAACAGAAGACAGCCCAAGTAAAATCAGTGTGAGAGAAGATGAAATTGACTGTTAAACAATATTTATCAATTCTGTGTTAGATTCCATCTCTGTTAAATGCACGTGGATATTAGGGATATGGAATAGATGCTCTTTCCTACTTGCATTGTTGTAGCACCAAATCACTTTGTGGTTTGATATCCTTAGCTGTGTACAGATGTGTACATGACCAGGTCAGTTAAAGATCTAATGATGCAATTTGCACAGCATAGTAGACTTGATCTACGTTAACTCTTCTAGAATATTTCTCAATTATCACTCCTAAATATAAATTGGCCAGTGCAAATTTTAAATATATTTTATTCAGAGGGCTTATGCACAAATCTTTCAAGCATTTAGCAATTTATACTTCAGATTAAATCTTATAGGACTGCAATGTTAATATAGGTAACTAGACTATAATGCTATCCTTCCACATATCAATTAATGTTAAGCATAAAAGTGATGATATGAAGATATATTACTTCTATTTGGCTAAAATGCTATTTACTATTGCCCCTTGGGACAATATAGTTAATACATTCATGTTCACTTGTGAATACAGAATCATTCTAATGTAGTTTTGCAAAAGTATGTAGATAATGAGCATCTACATAAAAAGGCACTTTATGTTTTTTCTCTCTACATCATTAAGAAAGCAATTCCAACTTTGGTCTTATAACAAATGAAAAATTCCTGGAACTTTGGCGGAGAACAAATTTTGGT
Source organism: Myanophis thanlyinensis (assembly GCA_017656035.1). Taxonomy (NCBI): domain Eukaryota; kingdom Metazoa; phylum Chordata; class Lepidosauria; order Squamata; family Homalopsidae; genus Myanophis; species Myanophis thanlyinensis. The sequence goes on along the minus strand of JAEANM010017439.1, from coordinate 6,096 downwards.
ATTCTGGTAAAGATTCCTGCAATCAACACTGTATTTTAGAAATTTAATAGCAAGAAGGGAAATATGGTAAAACTGAACAAGATACATAGCACTTTGAAACATAGCAGTTGTGCATAGCTGATTTACGATGCCTCTGAAGTTCAGTTGTGCAACACATTAAGTGTTCACAGCGCACATCCTGAACATATATTATTGCTTGTTAACAACAAAGGTCTCAAGGTAACTTATAAATGGAAAATATGATACTTAGGTACAGAGATTTTTAAGAAGAAAAAACCCCAAATGTTTAACAATTTCAAAACAAAAATAAACAGAGTTATAGATTTAAAAATAAGATGAAGTAAATAATATGTGCCAGCGATACAGCATAAGTTGAAGAAAATCAACCACTAACTAAGCACACACAGTAAAACTATCCAGAGAAACTAGATCTAGACTATACTATTTAACTATTATTATGTTTAAACAAGATCAGCATACTAAAACCCAGATAAACCCATTGTATTGAAGAAATAAATTCCCGGGCAAACATTAAATTCAATACAAAATTTTATGTCAAGAATCTGACCCAAATCTTTTAAGCGTGCGCTTCCGATTCTTCCATATTAATTTTGAGACAAACAGGATATAAAATTCAAACATATTAATCTAAAAATATTTGTTAGCCAATACAACCTGTAAATCACTAATTTCTTATGGGAGCCTTACTTTGGGCACCAGTATTTAATAGCACGCTCAAAAATGTGTAACATTGTACTGACTTTTCTTCTGCACAAAATAACTTCTGATCTCTAATGAAACCTTCTTTTAGGCAGGTTTTTGTCACATCTTCTAAACAAACCCGAATCCCAAATTGAATAAGATCCCACAAAACTCAATCTTCTTTTTATGCTTTGAGCAAAAATTATTTTAACACTAAAAACAGATTAAAATATCAGACCCCAAGGTAAAATAAAATTCATAGTTTAATACCACAAAAGACATCTGTGTTTTGTTGATAACCATATTACATGGGCAAGCTGCCATTCACTTCAATTTTACTTTCATATTTTAAAGATAAATGTTTTTTTTCCCCCTGGGGTTCTTTGAAGTAAATACTAAAGTTCATACATTAAAACTTCAAGCAGATGCCCAAGGACACATTTATAGCTTCAATAATATTCGTTCTTTAAAATTAAAGTGCTGTTAAAATTACAAGGCCATTCCTGAACTCTCAATACTTAACGTACTCAAAACACTCCATTCAGAATATAAAAAGAGGAATATTATGAACATTGATCTGTCTAAGGATTGACAGAAAAGTAAAGTCAATTATCTACATGGCAAATACAGGGAAGAATATCTGTTTCTTCAAAAGTATATACATTTCCTTAAAGTTGGCAATTTTCTCACACATAAACACAAAGTTTTTTTATATAGAAAAAATATATAAAATATTATATATTTTTACATAGCTTTTTTAAAAGCATCCTCCACAAGAAAGCCTTCCTATATTAGCCAGAAAGAAAGAAATATGGACTAGGAGTCAATATTCACCTACTCAAGGTATCACAATATGTTTATTATATCTTCTGCAAACCCATTCAAAATGCTGAGAAATCTTTTGGGAAAACAAACAAAAGTCTACTCTAGGGGGAGGTTGAGACACACATTTACTTTGATTTTATTTTTAACAATTTGGAAAATAATGAAAACAGGCTCACAAGAGTTAAGCCACTCTAGCAAATCCCCCATCCAGGGAGATGACTAACAAAATTAATCAAACTTTCTGAAAAGTATCCAAGGTCAAGGGGCAGGAAGAGTGGCCGTTCACACATACCACCCTTCGCTCGCCGATCCTTAAAAAAAAAAAAAAAAAAGTATCTCCAACGCAACTTGGGACGCGCCCTTGCCGAAGTTTGGACGGGCATTTCGGGGCAAGGCTCAAGGCTGACCGGGAGAAGGAACGGGCGGCACGAAGGAAAGAAGACGACCCCCTGCTTCTCAAAAGGGAACCACACCGGGCCCAAACTAACAAGCCCGCCCCCGCCACCCCCCAAAAAAAGTCAAAATACGCGCAAAATAATCTCCCTGCGGAGGATGGAGCGCGCCTACCGTCCCCAGGGCAGAAGGCGGTCCGCAGACCCCCGGCTCTCTTCGGCCGGGAGCTGTTCCGCGCGGGCTTCGCCCCGTCGACAAGTGCGCTCGCCCAAAGTGCTCCGTGCGCGCAAACCTCGCCGTTGCGCTGCCCGGAGGCGCTTCGCAAAAACCCAGGACCTGGACGAGAAAAAACGGCACCGGAGGGACCAGACGGGGATGGTGGGAAGCGGGGAAGGAAGGGGGCTCCCGAGTGCCCGTCCACTCACCGCGGTCGGCTGCTGAGCGTCTGGCGTCGCCGAGCTCCCCGACCCCGCCGCCGCTCGAGGAGGAGAGCGAAGGAGAGCGAAAGGCAGCCGCCGCCGCCGCCACCACCGCCGCCGCTCGGGCTTTCAAGTCCGCAGCCGGCAAAGGCGCGATTCGCTTTCCCTTCGAGAAACGCGCCCTCCGAAGTCCTCACGAGGTCCCAGTGAGCATGTGCGCGCCAGCTCCGCACATGCCCATTTAGGACCGAGATGCTGCCGCCCTGCCCTTAGCTTGCCCTTCACCTCCGAAGACCGGCGGCTTTCGCGCCTACCTACCCCGAAGGCGAAAGAGTCGCCGGGCCGCTTTGGAAAGGGACCGTCGGGGCGGGGGCGTGGGGGCGCTGGAATGTATGTGTGTGGGAGTGTGTGAGTGTGGGAGGGTGTATCTTGAGCGCGCGCCGGTGTGGGAGGCGTAAAAAGTGGACGGTGGGTATGCAAGGGAGGAAGAGGAGGAGGAGGAGGAGGAGGCAGAGGAAGGCGAAGGAAAGAAGGAAAAAAAAAAAAGGAAGGAAGGAGACCCCGGTCAACGGGGAAGGGCAAAGTCTTGCAATTAAGGGTTTCGGGGCGGAGGAGACCTAAGAGGGGTGGGCTGGAGTGAGGGGGAGGGCACAAAAGTTCCCCTGGTGAGGTTGCTCACATGCGGACCATCTCCTGTTACTTTGCGTTGCGTTGTAACCCGAGGCGGCTCCTCTGGGCGATTACCTCGCGTAAGAAACCCGAGAGCTTCGGAGGGTTTAAGGCTAACGCTCCGCTGCACTCGCTCCGTGCGCGCCTCCAGCACAGATCCACTCCTTTCAGAATTAACTTGGGGGAGCCCCGCTCGTCGAATTGTGGCTCAATACTTGAAAGCTTACGGGAGTCCGTTCTTTAAAAGTCTCGAGCTCTGAAGACCGCAGTTCTGTACAGATAATATGGGAATAAGCCCGGTTGAAATCAGTGGGATTTATTTCTGTAACGTGTGTATTGTGTAATACAGGATGTTATTGCCGTAATGGGTTTGCATCCACTTTCCCCCCACTTTGGGTCTTTGTATAATATGTCCAAAGTATGATAACTGGAGCCTGGTCATTTGTGCCTCGAATAAAAATTCTGGGTTGATTTGTTCAACGATCCATTTGATTTCTTGGCTGTCTTTAGTATTCTCAGGAGGTCATCTCCAACACATAAGTTCAAAAGCATTAATATTTCTGTCCTCCTCCTTCAAAGTCCAGGAATGGAAGATATTTAACTTTTAAAAATCGTGGAACGGTGGATTCAGGTTTTAATAGATAAATATTCCAGATCTCTTAAAAAGTATTTAATGCTATTAAAGTGCTGAATATCTGTTTGGGGAAAAGGCACCTCCTGTTATAGTCACCTCTGTTTAACATATTTTCATTGCAGCAGAGATAATTACACTATTAAGTTCCACAATTCATGTGAAATACTGCAGTCCCACATGAGGTCTGCCCAAGTAAGTGTAATGAAATCCCTTTATATCTAAAAAATGGCAGTGGTTGTGTTAATATTGTCTGGTTGCGGTACTATATATAATTTGTGTAGTGCACCTTCCTTTTTGCCAGTGTTTTTCAATCTCGGCAAGGTTTAAAATTTGTTGATGTCAATTCCCAGAATTCCCCAGCTAGCATGATAGCTGGGGAATTCTGGGAGTTGAAATCCATACATGTTGCTGAAATGTTGCTGTGGTTCAGAAACACTGCTTCATGCACCGGAAGCTGTCATTAAGAGGAACTGAGGTGCTATATGAGGTTATGGATTAAAAATAAGGAGGATCATACTTGATACTAGTGTGGGACAACAGCAGAATATCTGAAGGCTATTGCCTAGTCTGGGAAATTAAACTACTCTAGAAGAGGTGGAAGCCAACCATGTCTGTATTGTTGCCAAGAAAAATAGATGAACATTTGGACTGAACCCCTTAAATATGTTTTTTTTTATTTTATTTTATTGTCAATTTCAACATTTCTATGTTGCCTTCTCAAGATTCAAAGTAATTTAATGTTTTTGAATCACTGCATTGAATACATGGTAATGCTTGGATAAGCATCATATGCTTATTCAAGCTTCACATGCCAATCATTTTAGTTTGCTTGTCTTTTTGAGAACAATGTTCATCTTTGCTGTACACATTATTATTATGTATCGTTGCAGAGTCAGCCAATGTTCAGATGGGGTTTGGCATTTTTATCCACATAACATGTATTAAGATGTCTAGATCTGTTAGTGTTCTGGATGAAGAGGCTCACAGTTCTTAAAATGTTAGGCTTTGTAAGAAATGATAACGGCAGTTCTTTAGTTGCAATCCTTTCTGCTTCATGAAGTTATGATGCTTCCAGAAGTTATGATGCTTAAAAATATAAAGAAGTTATGGTTACAAGAAGAAGCAGCAGCAGCCAAACAGTTTCTCTCATAAAATATGGAAGGCTCTTTTTAGAAAAACAAAGTAACTATAGAGAAGCATCTGAATTCGAAACCTTAAAATCAGCCTAATTCAAGATTTCGTTTCAGCCTCTGATAATGCAATGCAAACTTAGTTTTAACCAGGCAGCTGGTTTTGCTGTAATTTGTTGTTCCACATCTGAATCCCAAAAGAAACAAGGGCCCCAGCATCATCCACTAAGATTATAGTTTGGCATAATCCTCACTTCTACATAAATTCTTGGAAGTTTCTTTTGCAATAGTGACTGTTTAACCCATTGTGGTAAGCTTGAATTTATTTTAACCATAATTTGTAGAGAACAAACAATAGTGGCCTTATTCATACATAATGCAAAACCATAAACTATGCTTTCTTCACACTACAATTCCTGGCTTCACAAAACACACTAAGGCAAAACCAAAGCATATTATTGCTATATTTATGTCAGGAACATTGAAGCATGTCTGGGTTAAAAGGATAGAACTGTGATATCACCAGGGGATGCCCAGTTGGAACTTCCATTCATGTCCCTGTTAAGTTGCCCCAAAAGTGATACACATCTATCTATTCATAGTCACCTACTTTCAAACTGCTGGGTTGGTAAGAACTGAAGCATGTGAAGGGAGGTCACTCCACCCTGTAGCAGTAACAGGTCTCGAACACAAGCCTGCCAGTTGTCAACCCAGCATCCTAATTGCATGAACCATCACATTCCATCATTATGGTATATTGTGATGCATGAACCCACAGTGAGTCAAGAAATCCACAATTAAGTCCAATGTTAAATTCTTCCTAGAAGTAGTGTTACTACTGCTTTTTATTACCAGAATTGTATTTAATGTGTCTTATGATCCCTGATCCATGAATCTGGATTCCAGTGGTAAAAGTGGACTGGAAATATTCATATGACACCAGTCAATTGATCAGCCCCTTAAATCAGACAAATATTTTCTAGAAGAAGATGCAACTTTTTAACATAGTTTGTTGACAAGTGTAACATCCATACCCATTTAAAACTATCTCTTCAGATCCAGATCATTGCACAATCCTTCTCTATATCATATAATGACAAGATTTACTTTTTTTCTGAAATCCTGATCGTTTTTTAAATGTGCTGTCAAAATAAGGGGATATGCATTGTTTGGAACTGCAGTCTTAAAAATTCAACCTCCACCTGAAGTTTGTTGAAAGTAGGCATTATTTTTAGTGCATGAGCCTATATGTCAGGGGTTGGGAACCTTTTTGACTCAGAGAGCCATGAAAGCAAAATATTTGGAAATTTATTTCAGTAAGAGC
>JAEANM010017438.1:0-12955 GCA_017656035.1 Myanophis thanlyinensis | reverse complement strand
AATAAATAAATAAATAATAAATAAATATCGAACATGGTCAAAGGAGCCTGCTAAATTGAACTTTACAGAGTCACTGTAACAGTGAGATGAGTGGCATATAAATATAATAAATAAAACATAAACCTTTACAATAAACTAAAAAAGTCTTTAATAGAAAAACATACTTGCTCAAACATATCTACTCAGAAATAATTTCAATGAATCTAGTCTAAAGTCAACTGATTATATGTCTTTATTATAATAATGCCAGAGTTTTAATATTAGCTGGGCAAAGACATAAATATTATTCTCATGCATTCTTTTATTTCTAAATTACTTCTACAATTGTTAACAATTAAACTATCTCAACATATCCAGTTGATATGTTTAATTTGCATAGAATCTCACAATGAAGAAATTAAAGAAACAAAAATGAGCTTCCTATTCTTACTCACTATAGTCAACTGAGTGCATAATTATTTAAAAGCCTATGATGTCTACTCTATATTGGCTATAAACTTCATGACTATCTTCAGAACCCATAATATGTTATTCCCTCTACTATAGGGGTGAATAAATCAGAAGTTTTCATTTTCATTTTTTAATTGATCGTCAGGTTTAAATACACAGCAAATATAAATTTTGACTGTAATTTAATTTGCACAAGGTGCAATTCATGCTTAAAGTATTTATTTATGGAAAAACACAGCTCACTTATACAATACTTATTCTAAAACATCCTGCCCCCTACCCCTGTGGTTTGCCCCCAACCTCCTGTCCTCCCATAAGAGCCTGAAGGCTTGGTTCTGCCAGTTGGCCTGAGGACTCAATGGGGGAGTAACATACTGGGGGCCTAACAGGTGACCCCACCTCCCCTCTGCACATCCTTCTCCCTTGAGGCCCATCTTTTAATTCAGTAGTTCCTAACCTTTTAGACACCAGGGATTGGTTTCATGGAAGACATTTTTTTCACAGACTGGAGGGGGGGGAGAGATGGTTTTGGTTTCATTCACTTGTCTGCCGCTTACCTCCAGCTGTGTGGCCTGGTCCCTCACTGGCCATGAATTGGTATTGATCCTTAGCCCAGTTGTTGGGGACCCCTGTTTTAATTCATATTGCTATACTTCCATTATTTATTTTTATTATTCCACTGTTTTTCAATTGTTATATTTACATTTTTAGTAATTTGATGTTTGCTGTTGTAAGCTGCCCATAGCCCCATGGAGAGATGGGGGCAAATAAATGTATTAATTAATTAATTAATAAAAATTTACAACAAAGCTGGATGGCTCAGAAGGACACAATAAAACACAAATACAACCACCATCAAAACCATTTTCAATGCTCCAAAGCAAGACTTCCCCGATACATGAACATTCACATTTACTGTGAATGTGTGGTTATCGGTAATAACAACAGTTTTACTATGGGTAAACAACTTACCCACAAACTACAAGTCAGACAGACATCAAAAGCCAAGCCCTCTCTCATATGGCCAATACTTTAGCTTTCTTTATACAGGTAGTCCTTACAAAACAAGTGGGCCCAAAATTTCTGTTGCTAAACAAAAAAATTGTTAAGTGAATTTTGCCCCATTTTACAATCTTTCTTGCCACAATTGTTAAGTGAATCGTTGTTAAGTTAGTAATGCAGTTTTTTAAGTAAGTCTGGCCTTTCCATTGACTTTGCTTGTCAGAGGAACACAAAAGGTGGTCACATGACCCTGGGATATTGCAACCATCATAAATATGGATCAGTTGCCAAACACCCAAATTTTATTCAAGTGTTGTTAAGTTTGAAAAATGGTCACAAGTCACTTTTTTCAGTGTTGTTGTAACTTTGAACTGTTACTAAATGAACTGTTGTAAGTCGAGGACTACCTGTAGTGATTTGTGGTAATTTCCTATGATTTTCTTACTGAATTACAAAGAAGGTAGCCTGAGGGGCATATGGTAAGATCAATTCTTCACAAGACTTTTATGTTTTAAAAAAATCTATTGTTTAACCACAGAGGAGGTAAAAACGCTTAATATTAGTAGAGATACTGCTCCATCAGTAGGTCTGCTTTACAACTCATATATTGAAGTCTTATTCATTATTAATTGCCACTGAGGCATAGAGTAGTCTTTTAAGTTCAATCAACATGATAGGTTGTAAATAAGGTAACAAAAAGCTAAGAAATGGTTTAAGACTTTAAGGCATTTTTCTTTAACCATAATTTAATTTATGGGTACAATAAACTACACAGTTTATAGCTTATTAAGCTAAACCAGATGTGCACTTTCTCTGAAAGCTACCTCATAATGGAGAAAATCTATATGGTTGCTAGCAATTGACAGTGACTTAATGGTACATACTCAAAAACTTCAAATGCTAGTATGGAAAGCTAAAATAAACTAAACAAGGTTAAGAGTAATAATACATTAGTCCTTGACCTATCACTGGTCACTTAATGATAACTCAAAGTTATGACAGGCCTCCCCAAAGTTATATATGACCAAATTTCAAAATTTCTACAGCCATGCTGCCTGCAATCACATGATCACATTTTGGGCATTTAGCAAATGGTCATATGATTACAATTTTTTGCATTTACTTCTGGTTTCCAACAAAAAAACACCCATTGGCTAAAATGGGTTCATTTTACAATTACTGAAATAAAGGGCATAAAATTGGGTGCAGTCACTTAGCTAATTATGATAAATTATTATTTACAATTGCATCAAAAGACTAAATGTTCATGTTGTAAAGGATATAAGATTCAACCATTTCCTCTTTTTTAGGGGGTAGTCTTATCTGAATATATTAGGAGTCATTACAAAACAAGTACAAATAGTTTCTCACTAACCCAAGGGCAGCTGGGAAACCAATACAATGAATGTAGTAAGCGCTACATTCCTTAAATGTATTTTGTCCAATAGATACATAGCAAACATTTCAAGGATGCAAGCTTTGCAAAAATATAATTTGAAATAGCTTTGTTAAAGCTTCTTCCTACATGTGCCCATATTCAATTTGTAAAATGGATATAAGTAAACTTTATTTGGTAGAGGTAGGACAGAGATCGGAATGCTATATATGCTTCTAAAGAAAAAGAAAGAATATAAATCTCATATAAATACTGGATACTTGCAAAACAAAGATGGGATTTTCAGGGAAATGTTTTAAAGTCAAAGCATAACTGTATGAACTACATTTTCCTTAATTGTACCTGAGTCCTGAGATAGTAACCTGTTCCACACTAAACTATGGCTTGCTTAACCATTTTAAATTCAGTAGCTAAGACATAAAATAGATTGGGTGGTCATTTGGTGGCCAGGGCTGCACTTAACAGTTTTGAGAAGGATTAAAATCACAATGAGTAGGATGATGAAATAGAGCATGTAACAATGGAGTCATTCTCTCCTGCCTCTCATGTTAAGAGTGTTTTTTTAATTTTGACCCATTATATAGCTTATTTATGTTTGTATATTTTCTATCATGAAAAAGTAGAAAGCCATACTGTGAAGGCAAAAAACCATGCTATGAAATTTTAATAATTTTAATTGAAGTAGCATACCAGGGTTGCAAAGATCAGTTTTCAGGCCATACAGCAACCACTAATCATGTTTGACTACACTCTTCTTACAGCACATTCAACTAATGATTTCAGTCTTTACCTTGAGGAACAAGTAAAAAAAGTTATTCCAGTATTATCTCAAGATGGTGGTTAAGTCAGGGTCATCTTAATAGCATTATGGGCCCCGGCCAAAGCAGTGTACTGAGGCCCCTATGACAACTACTCACAAGAATAAAAATGTAAATGGTTGATAAAATTAAACATATATTTATTTTATTGGCCCCTATGCTTGTGGGGACCACGGGCAAGTGCCCATCAGGCCCATGTGTCAAGACAGCCCTGGGTTAAGTGTAATTGTGGCTAAGGGAAGACAGAAGGTTGCTGCCACAGATTAGTTAGCTACAGTGATCAAATGATTCATGTTTCTAAGAAGCCCCGCCCCCAATATTAGGCATGAAGGTAAGATATCTCCCTTCCTGACTGTGCTCAATATAGGAAATTCAGCAATGAACCAGCTTTGCTGATTGGGTAGGTTTACTGCAAACTTATCAGGCTGCCTTAGAAAAGCTACTTCTCTTAGCCTCAAACCCTGTTTCCACACACTTTCAATGGCTGTGTTTGCAGAGGATGTTTACAATGAACTAAACCAGTGTTTAGGTAATTTTCTGAATTCATACAATATACTGAACCATAAATTAGCCACAGAGGATAGGTTTATTCAACACAACAGGCTAAAATGTGGCTGGCTAGTTCACTGTAGCTGTAGCATGCAAACACAGCCAATATAACCATAGTCATTTAGTCTTACTACACATGTATTTACAATAGTTACTTATCTTTAAAAGCAAAAATGCAAAAGAGTTGCACTAGTAGCAATGTGTTATGACTACTAGATAATGGCAACATTCTTGGGGGACTTTAAAAGTTGAACTAGGGAATCTATAGTATGAATTTATTGCAAGAATTCAACCCATCATCTTAGGTAAGATGAGGATATAGTAGCCTGTTACAGAAGTGTTGAAAGACAAGATAAATAATGCAATGGTATGTTAAAACACAAGCAGAATAAAGATGTTTATTCCTGAATGTTAGAACGATGTAGTAAAGCATTTTGAACTAGGGAGATCAAGATTCAAGTCCATCCTTATCCCACTGAGGAACTGTTGTGAGGAAAATTGCAGAAGTGCTATGTAGGCCACTTTCAGTTCTTTATGGAAAAAGAGTTTTGCAACACTGCTCTACTTTACTGAGTAAATGTGGAGTAAACAAATTATATATCAGTGAGATATGTGTTTTGCTGACTTTTGTTACTTTACTGAAGGCAAGGGTTTATTCAACTGTAAGATCACAAAACTTATTAGTCTAGTGAGAGCTTGACTAGATCCATATAAAACTATGTGGTTATTAATTACACAAAGATCTTCATAAAAAATTGCCACAGCATAGTGATCAAGTCACTGAGTTGCAACGCAGAAAGCCTTTATCTAAATTTATCTAATTACTATGGATACCCTTTAAAAATTTACACCTTTATGAAATTTATCTCCCATTCCCTTTCAGAAGTGCAGAACTCCTATTTTCCAATTTTATCCTCACAACAACCACCACACTTGAGTAGGCTAGGCCAAGAGACTGTGATTTGGCCCAAATGAAAGGTTAACAGAATGTTCACATGATGACAATATTACCAACTTACCTTGCAAAGCTAGTTTTGAAGCTGAATAATGTCAATAAGTTGAAATTGTAAGATCACTATTTATCATAAAGCATATTTTACCTTTCTTTAATCAGAAAGGCTCCTAAAAAGGACTGCAAAAACCAGTGATATAATACAGCACAGTTCCTGTTCCAGGGTTTTAAGGTAAAAAAGATACATTTATCAAAGGGAGAGGAATAACAAAATTCAAAAGCACAAGGTCCAAAGAGAGGACCTTCTTTCACTATTACATTAACAAAGAAATCTTGCGCAACTCTTCTCTTTGCTTCCTTAACTAAGATTAGAAACCTAAGAGGTTAAAAAAGAAGAAGAAAACCATCTCCTCTTATCCTGAGGGCCAAAATAGATCAGAGAGAGCAAGTTCTTTGGTTGAGCCACTCCCCACATTTGGTGTTCCCGGAGGGAAACAAAGGGTGCAAATTCCATATGCAAAAAAACAAAAACAAAAGGAAGGGAAAGGAGACGGGGTAGGAGGAACGGCAACAAGTGCTGTTCAACCACCAATTCTTAACCCAGCCTTGTCCTTAATTTGGCTCCTTGCAGAAGCCTCGGGCTTCAGTTCGCATGACATCCAGATGGCATGCTGCTACTGGCCGGGGCTGAGGGAACTGGCAGTCTTAACACATTTGAATCACCAGGTCGAGGGAGCTTGTGACTTAAAATCTGACAGACGCCGAAGAGGGATCCGTTGTCGCCGACATTACGGCCATATATTATCTCCCACCCTTCACGTCACCCCCTCCACCCCACCCCAGGTAGGCTGCCAGCCTCCTCCTGCTCACCTCATCCTCCTTATGGTTGCGGATGCCCCGCACCAGATCCTGCAGGTTCTTGTCAAACATGCGGTCGATGCTCCCCTTCACCATCTTCAACGCCATCGTGGAGAGGGAGAGCCGACGGAGCGGGAGAAGCCAAACTAAATGGAAAAAAAAAAAAAAAAAAAAAGGCAGCGCTCCGCCTAGAAAGGAAGACACGCCACAGGAGTCAGGAATCAGGCAGAAAAAGGCAGGCCGGCGGCGGGTCACATCCCGCGGGCTGGAAAGAGCTTTCGCCGCTTGCCCACCTGCTCCCCCTTTCTTTTTTTCTCGCCTCCCGCCCCACCGGCGCTTTTCTGAGGTAAAAGCCGGAGCGGCGGACAAAATGGCGGACAGTCAGCTGAGTGAACGCAGGCCACACCTCCTATCCTCCAGGCCAGCCTTCCGCCCCAGCATCACGACCGTTTTGTGAAGTTTAGTGCACTGTAGAAACTGTCTGAAATCTATGGTTGTTCCATAGAGTGTTAGTGATGTTAATGAACTGACGTCACATCCGTGAGTCGCTCTCTCTTTTGCTCCCTCCGTCTCTATATCATCAGATTTGCTCATTGGGCCGTTTGAGTCCACGCGTCAACTGAGCTGGCTTTTTATTCTCCCACGCCTAAGTGGGAAAGCAACGACTAGAAAAGCACGCCAAGAATCTCTTAAACATTTTCAACTTTTTTTTTTTTTTGCTTAAACCACTGTGGATCTCCAGGCCTTCCGATGCGCCCTAAAAACTCACTTATTCCAACAAGCCGGCCTGGCCTGACGTGGGGGTTTTAAATTTAAATTTTATGATGTTAATTTTAATTGGAATTTTAGTCTAAATTTTAATTGTTTATTTTAAAATTTTCAGCCTTAATTTAATTAATTTTAATTTGGTTTATGGTATGTTTTACTTGGCTGTACACAGCCCCGAGTCCCTTGGGAGATGGGGCAGTATAGAAATCGTGACAAATAAAACAAAAATCAATAAATAAAATAAACGATGTTACTGCAAGAGATTGACAGGGATATCCCGCTATAGCTGCTTGATGGTGGCTGTTTTCAGAGTCGTACTGAACTACAAACCAGTCTAGCATGTTGTATGAAATCAATTCCTGTGGTTAGTTTCATTGTTCAATGCCAACCTTAGTTTATAGTCATGTTATCTTTCTGGATTTCCAGGGTAGGAATAAAAAAAAACTAGATCTTTAAAAGCTGAAATCCATATTTGCTTTTATTCTCTTGCTATCGTTTATCTAGAAATCAGGATTAAAATTAGAAGCGTGATTGTTGTATTAATTTTGGCAAGCAGTTAACTCACTATTCTGAGTTTTATGATACGGAGTTATAAATCGGCTTCATATGTTGGGACTACATCACATCATTTAGCTAGAATAGATCAAGGTTGGGTATTTTGTGTTCTTGGGCTGACTATTACTATTTTGTTTATCGGTAATTTGTGTTTGTTTTCCCTTAGTTTTAGCTTTAATGATGTTTTATTATGCATTTTATTTTTATTTCTGAATTGATTAATTTGAATTGTTTTACCTAGAGAAAAAAAGAATTATAAATTATTGTAGTTACATTTTAATATATTTTGCGCTTTTCAAACATTTTAACATTTGTTTTGCTTACTTTAAAATGACACAGCAGTTTTACTAACTGCAAATTGATGAAAAAAAGCATATCAATTCTTAAAGCAGAATACTATTAACTGGTGTACTTCAGGAAAAGTAGACATCTGCTGAGGATACTTTCTCACTTCAGTTCCTAATGTTATCCATTCAGTCATGTACTACTCTTGGCGATTCTGTGGGCCAGATCTTTCCACTTCTTCCTTATTTAATTTTTTCATGCTCTGGATGGTGTCAGCTTTGATAGTGTTCAGCCACTGTATTATTTGATATCCTAGTTTCCTTCTATCACTAATTCTTCCAAACATATTTGCTTTCTTTAATAAATTCCCCCACATGACACGTCCAAAGTAAGTGAATGCAGTTTCATAACTTTGCCTTCTAGTGACATGTCTGATATTATGTGCTCCAATATTTGCTTGTTAGTCATCTTTACTGTCTAAGGAATATGCAGAAGCCTTCTCTAGCACCACAGCTTGACATATAAGTTAAATAGTAATATATGTTTTTGGAACTGTAAAGCTTGTACTAGGGAAGGTGAAACTATGGGACTGTATTTGCACAGTCACAAACATTGCCAGCCATATTTTGACTTTGCATACAATATCATATGAAGCCAAACATTTCCCGTTTCTGTGGGTTTGTGAAGCTATGGCTAATCAGTGCAGAAATATTGCCATATTTTAGAGTCTCAGTTTTACCAACATTAGATATTTGGTGAGGATTGTAATTTAAGACCATATAATTGGCCACAAAATTCTGCACGCTTGTGGTATAAATTCCCTTGAACCCTGTATGTGACAAATAAATAGGTACAGTATATAGAATGTTCCTATTTTATTGTATGTGGGTGACTATTTTACTTGTCAAGATATGTTGTAATTTAATTACAAACCACTTCAAGTGTACTTGAAAAATAACAAAAATAACATAGTTATTTTGATAAATAGCATTAAAGGTAAATTGATGAACATTTTATATTGCTGCATAATAAAAAATCATAAATGCACTGGCTATAAACATGCAGCAGGCAAACTAATTAATTTTTACCTATTATGTGTGAATGCTTCAGCATGTTATACAAACCAGGCATGATGTGCAAACCTGTCTTCATGTCTTAGTCAGTTTTGGATTAGCATATATGAATTCATTCAAACCATGGTTTATTATGGTGTGCAAATCTGGTAAAAAGGAGACATCTGTTTTGGACCACAAACTTATTGAAGTGAGCACTTCTAAAATTTAAGTAGATATATTGGTAGGTTAGTTTGTACCAAAATCACTATTAAAAGCTTTTCTCTTAGGACAGAACCAGGCCTTTCTCCTAATATAACCTACTCTGCTGTTGCTCTAATTCAATCTAAAAAAATCTGAGCTAAACCAAAATACAGCATATCTTGATTCCACTATTCTATCTCAATGATAGGGAGTCTCTTACAAAGTAAGGA
Organism: Myanophis thanlyinensis; assembly: GCA_017656035.1. NCBI lineage: Eukaryota > Metazoa > Chordata > Lepidosauria > Squamata > Homalopsidae > Myanophis > Myanophis thanlyinensis. Next base: position 3,836 of record JAEANM010017438.1, on the reverse strand, counting down.
GACATAGCACAAATTTTTTCTCAGTCACTAGCTATACCATGATACTGAATAGTTTCATTTTTAATTCTCCTTTTCTGAGGCTTCAGGGATTTTTCAATCCAAAACCCATATTCTGGATTGAGCAAATTTGCTTTAAAATGGTGCAGGGCTGTAGTCTCAACAGACTCTGCATCAGTGCTGTTCAGTGATCAAGACACCAGTACAAGTAGGTACATGGCTTCTGGGACGTGTTCAGTGGTTGCAGTCCAGAGTTCAATTCCAATGGAGCCTCTAACTGGATTTTGTTGTTGCTTCCCTCTTTCCTCTTCATTAGAATTCTATTGAATCAAAATAGAGTTTCCAGTTTGGAAGGACCGTATTATAGAAAGTAACAGCCACATTTTCAGATGAGTTTAATCCAATTTTCTTAGCATCCCTTTTTATATTCAGTGGAATTATTTGTATAGTAATTGCATTTAGGACAAAAGCCCAAAAAGAATAAGTGTACATTACTTCAGTAATCTGACTCAAATGTGTTCTATATCATGGTTTGATTTGACTGACAACTAACTATTATGCGTAGATTTTGATGGCTAATCTATATGATAAATCAAAACCAAGCACACTTAGGCAGTTCTTCTGTGTACATTTCTGTTGAACAGGTATAACTTTTCAGTAAATATTTACACAGTTTTAGCATTTGTGTTAGAATACTTGTATTACTTTTTCCTATATCAACTTTATTTAATTTAATTCAATTAAAAATATGTAGGATAGATTAATTAAAAATAACTAAAACCAGAAAACATATGCATTTGAAACAAAGTCAAGTGCACTTTAGGAAAGTAATTAGAATTGTACGCTTCGGTACAATAACCCGGTCTTCCCCAACCAGGCATTTGAGATCTTTTGAGCTGCAACTTCTTTCCTTCCCACGCACCTAGAGGGCACTCAGCTAGAAATGACAGTTAAATATGATGCCAATATATATAGTTGTGCTTATTTTTTCCAGTTGAGGGCAGTACAACACAACCCCATAGAAACATGTCTTTAAAAGCAATATTTTGAATTATTGCACTGTTTGGCCAGACAGACCTGTGAAAAAGGGATCGTTCTTTTCATTTATTATAAAATGGCTAGCTGAAATAACGCAAAATTATATAAAATGCTTAACCAGCTTGGTATGCAGTTTGTGATTATGATATTGCAGTGAGCCAAGACTTGTGATTGACCTTTATTTATATAGCTACCCATCTCACCAAGTAACTCTGGGTGGTGAACAACAAAACTAAAACAGTGAATAACCACACAAATCCATTTATTATTAATTACAAAAACATTTAAAAATATAAAAACCAGAACAAACAAGGAAGTAAGAGACAAAATGATGTTAATAAGTTTACCTGTCCACTGGGATCCCCAGGCTTGCTGACATAACCAGGTCTTCAGGGATCCTCAGAAGTGATTAAGCCAACCTCCTTTCAGGCAATAAATTCCATTTAAGAAAAGGCATGCCAAATGTAGTTCCCTAGCTGACAGAACCCATAGCTTTCTCTGCTGGATCTAGCTGGAAGAGGCAGTCCCTCAAATAATCTAGTCCCACAATTTTGAAGGTCAACAGCAACAACTTGGATTGTACCTGAAAACAAACTGGTAACCAATGCAGATCTCAAAGCAGAAACATAATGTAGTTTCTCTCAGCTATTGGTCTTATATTGTAATCACTACATCACACTGGCTTCTCCCCATTTGGAGATGGAGATGATTATTCCCCCATCCCAATCACTTCTGTCAGTTTTGCTATAGTACAAAATTTTATGGAGTAGCAGCATCCTGATTTCAAGTATGTCATCTAAATTCAACCAGGCAGAATTTTCTAAAATGGGTGATATTTAGGGAGAAGAAAATGTTCTCATCTCCTAATTCTGGCTCTTATTCAAGAAATAGAAGCATTTCTAGATTTGATCAGTATTTTTCCTTTTAATTGTGTGATTTGTTCTGACAGAACATGAAGTAATACAACAAAAACCTCTTGCCCTGTATTTTCCTTCACATTCCAGGGTAGGAAGTTGAGAATTCATAATCTTAAAAGGTGACATGAGCCTAAAGGATAAAATAGTCACTAAAAATGATACTTTTTTTGTATCTAAACTCATGTGTATATTTGAAGAGATCCAGGGTAGCCATATTTTCTGTCTGATACCACTCTTGCGCTTTTAATGATTGATCTATCTGTAGAAATTATATCAGTGAAGTTCCCCAGTTTAGAATTGAGAGGAGCTAAATGAAGTTCTTGAGGTATATGATTAAAACCAAGGGTTGGGCTGGTGCTGGTGGAACCTATGTATCCTATCATAGCTACATAAATTAATGTGTCCAATTTTGTAGTGATTGTAAAACTGATCAAAGATGACTATTCTGATTAGTTTTTTAAACCAGGGGGATAGAATTACCTTCTTGCAGTTTTCCATCTCTTGAGTTGCACAATGTTTAATTATGGTTTTTTGAATAAACATAGTTGGCTGGTTTCACAACATGGTAAAGCATTAAATACTTACAAACATCAATGGTAAGATCTGCAGAATGTTCCAAGGAACAATTAAAGAACAAAGCAACCGCCCTCCAAAATATACAATATACAATATTCCATATACTGAAACATACCAAGTTCAGAAAGTTGTGTGAATGCAATGTGTGTCAGAGTGATGAGACTCTAATATGTCTGCTTAAAAAACAAGATTATTTGCACGAATTCCCCAAAGATAAATCATGAAAGCATTTATGATACAAAGCAGATAATTACTGGAACGTGCTTCTGTACCATGTGTTGAGAAGCAGATAAAGGCATACAGAACAGCTGAGAAGAACAAGGAGAAAAAACTTCCTAGCTTCAATCAGCAACTAGCTGCCCCAGAGTGTCATGTTTTTCAACATGAAATTCACGAATCTTGGAAGACGACTCCTGTTATTATACTTATCTACAGCATCAGAACATTGGAAGCTATCTTCTGCTACAACAAGGGTGTCAAACTCAATTTCATTGAGGGCCGCATTTGACCTCAGAGGGACAGGATAGGGTGTAGGCTGGACATGGCCATGGTGGGCATGGTGTACTTTTGTTTTTTTGTTTTTGACATAGGCTATAGTAGCAGAATCGTGCAAGTCTGAAAGGTAAAATATTTTACCTTTTCTCCATTTTATAACCTTCCGAGTCAAGGATGACCTCCTGGAGCACTCCGGAGGCCCCATTTTGGGCCAGGACAGCCTCCTGGAGCACTTCACACACATGCCCCCCCCCATGGCCCATTTTGGCTACCAGAGGCACTGCGGGCCAGTCCTTTGCTATTTCCAGGCAAGCCCTGTGAGCCAGATCTAAGCACCGGATCTGGCCTGCGGACCTTGAGTTTGACACCCCTGTGCTACAATGTCTATGGAGATTCTTACTTATCCAGGTCCCACAGGTGATTTTTCCAAAAGTCAACATGACTTTCTTGGTTTTTTCCTTTGAAATTGTTTTGCTTTTCATCCAAGAAGCTTCTTCAGTTAAGGGGGACCTGCAACATTTTCTCAATAGGGTTGTTTCTACATACAGGTGAAACTCGGAAAATTAGAATATCATGCAAAAGTTCATTTATTCCAGTAAATGCAACTTAAAAGTTGAAACTAATATATGCAATAGACTCATTACATGCAAAGCAAGATAAGTTCAAGCCGTAATTTGTCATAATTGAGATGATTATGGCGTACAGCTCATGAAAACCCCAAATCCACCATCTTAGAAAATTAGAATATTGTGAAAAGGTTCAATATTTTAGGCTCAAAGTGTCAGCTAATTAAGCCATAACACCTGCAAAGGG
>JAEANM010017437.1:0-12955 GCA_017656035.1 Myanophis thanlyinensis | reverse complement strand
ATCATAACATAACAGAACATAACGTATAAAAATATGTACACCTGAGTAGTCTTGTTTCTTTCCAGCCAGAAAACACAGTTGAGCATGTGATTTCCCACTTAGCGAAGCTTTGCTTAAGGCAAAGTTGCTGATCCCAATTAAATGAGGGCAACCTGTAATGGTAATCATGTGACTAAGGGAAAATTTGTAAATTCTGACATTGGTTTTAAAGTTACTTTTTCAGATCTATTTTAAATTTACTGAATGAGGCATTTAGTAAAAAAGGTGTACTGTACATTGCGTTTATTGTAAATATTTTTTTTCTATAATGACAACAGGACCACCAGCCCACCCGCGCGCAATAGAAAAGAAAGAGAGATACCTATCAGAAAAGATGTCATTATTCAACCCTTTCCTCATATTTATTTCTGCTTAAATTTTATTTGTCTGAACTTTTCACCTGGCTTGTACTTAAAAACTACACAAGAAAGATTTCTCTTCCTTAAGAACTGATATCAGAGGACTTTGTAGCCTGCTTCTGGAATGTGTAAGAGATATATATACACACAGAATATCTGTCTCAATTGTAGGGAAATATTTCAACAGTAAATTTAATATACACATTTAGAGAAATGGTGTATTATCACAGATCCTAATGTGGAATACTTTAAATAATGTCAATGAAAGAGAACAATCCTTGATTTCTAGGAACTGATGAACAAAGAAAAATTACATGCATTATATTACATTGTAGAGACTATGATACTTTGTGAATAGCTATTTTATAATTAAGTTAAATTACAATTTTGCCTTTCTGGAGTAGAATGGCATCCATCACATATTTCTGCATGTTATAATATGGAAGCTTTGATGTCTGGAAAAGGTGGGCTCACTAAACCTGAATTTAAAATTGCATTACAGATTTGGAATTGTATTAAATAGCTGTATTATCTCTGTTTTTGGATAGGGCGGACCAAGCAAGCTTGTACAAAAGCATTTGGCTGGATTATTCCAAAGTATTGCATCTTTCTATCATCCCTCAAATAATGGTCGCTGGTTGGTAAGGATATATCTATCTTCTTTTTAAATCTTGACATCAAGACTTTACATATTGTGATAGTATGGAATTTTGTCAAACCCATTTTTTCAGGCACCAATTTCAATAAAATGTGCATGCTAAATATTTTTTTAACATTTTTTAAACATTCTAAGAGCATCAGCAACTCTTACTTCTTCATAGTGCCAACAGTATACATAATGCTTATAGGAAACAGAGTTAACTCATTTGCTTTTCCAGAGATGTTATGATCTACAAATGGATGCAGAACTATCAAAAAGATGGGGCGTAGAAGCTGAGGTAGTTAGGGCAAGAATATGCACCTGTTCTTTATAAAATTAAACAGGAAAAGGTGACTATTGAAGAGCCTCTGGAAGGGAGAAAAAAAGTGTCATTACAGTGGTATTCTGTTTCCAGATATGAGCAATATCAAAGATGAAAGGATTAGAAAAACCAGAAATTTAATTTATAAAGAATGCTATAATTATCAAAATCAGTGTTCAATTCTTCTATTACCCCTAGTGTAATGGATAATAATAGCTAGATGAGACTATAAAGAATATTAATCATGTGAAAGCTTAGTGAAGATATAATACAGTTTTTACTGAGCCTGAAGAATCATTATTAGTAATATTGAACAGTACTAACCAGGCTTTCCTTTCACTTATAGCTCAAAATTATGTATGAACCAAGCATAGTAGATCTACATAGCCAATAGCAAATTGTTACTTTATGGCAGAGGTTATGTTTACTATTTACTATGTTACTTTATGGCAGAGGTGAAATTCAGCTTTTATAGAACGTGTTATTAGAAGAAATCTCCTTTTGTTTTTTTCCCACTTTGCAGGGTTAATCCTGTAAAGATTAACTATACAGGATTAATCCTGCAAATAAGGCAATTGTTTCTAGCCTAACCTTTATTGCCTTGCTCACAGAAACTGCCTCTCCCCTTATTACATTGTAACCTTGGTGAAGTTTAATTCTGTGCTTGGTGATGTTTAATCCTGTGGCCACCCCCATAGAACCGGTAGTAAAAAAAATTGAATTTCACCACTGTTTATGGCTTCTTTCTAGTGCTGTGAACTGTATTAAAAGCTGAATAGCATTATGCCTGATCCAAAGTTTTTTTTAAATTTCAAATCCTGTACATTGTCCAGTTAAGTGAATTTTGCAGTTGGCGATAAACTAATCAATGAAATTGTTAAATAAATAAAAAATTAAATGGGTTAAATGTATTTTCTTTCTTCAGAAATTGCTTTGGAATTTATATTTATATATTTATATTTATATTGATATGTGTGTATGTAAGATAAATACAAGGACAATTTATATATGAAAATAGTAAGGTACAGGGGAAAAAAAACTAAGGTTAGTCTTCATGCAATGCATCATTCATAAAAGTTCAAGTTACAGGAGTAGTTCTTGCACTTGAAACTGTCATGTTTCAACTGTCATGTTTCAGCTGCTGATGCCATGTTAGGTTTAGAGACATCACCCGTGGACCAAGTACATGGGTTGTTTTGCTTTTAGATAGAGATTAGAACTGCCTTGATGCCTGATACCAGTCTGCTTGTCATAATGCCCAGATATAGTCATTGAAGTAGGAAATACGTAAAATGAAAGCTACTTCAAAATGAAGTGACGCATCGACTCTGCCTTTGCTTCCATTTAAAAGCACCACTGCCTGATTGCTAGTTTGCTCATCTGTTGTTTATGCTAATGTGCTGTTAACACTAAATTCCATTATTTTTCAATGGAAAATCGTATAAAAGTATATATCTCCCTCTGTTACATTAGATTGGATTAGACTTCTGTATTAGAATACTATTAGAATCCTGGAATATGGTTGGCAGAGTTGAATTCCTGCTTAGCTTTTATTCAGATTGGCTCTGCTGTCAGTAGAGGAATTTTATCTAGTGAATGAGTTTTGGGGAGTGGGTATCAGGATTGAGGAAGTATGGGAAAGTCATCTGCTTCTCCCACTAGCTAACTATCTACTATAATAGCACCAAGAAAATAATGGAAGTATATTGTTGTTCTGCAGTGTTATATGAAGAATATTACTGTGCCCACAACCTTCAAATCCCAATTCTTTACTGAAGATTCTGGCAGATCTTTCATTATGCCCAATACATAAAATATCTTCAAAACAGACAGACGTAGCTGGCTGCTGAATAAGGGTCTAGATTTACTTTGTTTAATGCACAGAATGTAGAAGTCAAAATAGTTTTGGCTCTTTTCCTTGCTTCTAATTAACGGAAATGAATTTTGTTGCCTTTCTTTGGTAGAATAAGCTAATGAAGCTACTTCAGCGTCTACCCAGTAGTATAGTCAGAAGACTGCATCGTGAACGCTATAAGAAGCTGAGCTGGTTGACTCCTGTGCCCGATAGCCATAAGCTTACTGATCAGGACATAACAGAATTTGTAGAATGCATTATACAACCTGTCCTGCTGGCAATGTTTAGCAAAACTGGAAGTTTAGAGGCAGCCCAAGCTCTACAGAATCTTGCACTAATGCGTCCTGAGTTGGTAATCCCACCAGTACTTGAAAAGTGAGTACTATCTAAAAGCCAGAAAAACTTTTATCTAATTTTTAGATGACCAGGAAGCGTTATTCCAAGACAGTATTTTTCCAAACTTAAACCAGTATTTTCCAAGTGTTTTCCAAGAATTTCAGCTTTCAAAATTCTTAATCATGGCCATATTGGCTGTGGAATTCTAGGAGTTGAAGTTCACATATGTCAAAATTAACTGTTTTAAATTATTGTCTTTTTTGCTGCAATTTTAACACTCAGGATGACAAGAGAATCTAGATTTACAGTTTGTGTCTCTGTGTATTTACTTTTTGAGATGTATGCTTTAGTTTTGTACTGCAAACTTTTATTACTTATTTTATGAGTTTACGTTTAAAAAATATTCATGCTCCCATTTCTATCAAAACACAGTTTAAAAACTTTTGACAGGATCAAAATTTAGGTATAAATTTCCTCACCTTGAAACTTCTATCTTTCCATTTTATTGGCTTAAACCAAAGCAATTACCATTTAAGAGGTCGAAAAAAATGTGTCTTTGATGGCATATCTTCTCTGCTCCCTAGAGTTCCTCAAAAATGCACACGGTCAAACATTTTGGGTCCTTTTTGAAATTTACATTTTAACGAAAAATGGGTTTCTATTGCAAATCCTTAAAATACCCATTTTATATTTTAGAATGGAATCTTCCAGAGGTCCCACAAAGCTTGTTATAGCCCTTCAGTCAGCAGAAGTTAAGAGATTTACAATCTAATTTTATTCTATTGCATTGTATATTTAGTAGAAAATATATTTGAAATCCCATTTTATTCTGGTTTTATATATTTCCTAAAGTTGAGTTATTGAAACATAATACTGGTTAGAATTTCTGCAAGCGGAGTAATGTAATTTTAAAACTGGGAAAATGGTTTGGAGCTGCCTGGCTTATGTTATAAGCACTTGTAAGTAAAACATTAGAACTGATAAAAATCTTTTGTTATTTTTATTTCCCATAGAACATATCCCGCACTAGAGACATTAACAGAACCTCATCAGCTAACAGCTACGTTAAGTTGTGTAATTGGTGTAGCTCGTAGCTTAGTTTCTGGGGGCAAGTCCTTTCCTGAAGGCCCGACGCATATGTTACCTCTGTTGATGAGAGCATTGCCTGGTGTTGATCCAAATGATTTTAGCAAATGCATGGTGAGTGTTATAATTTCACAAAGTGTTACGTTGCAGTTAGATCTCTCTTATGTCACCTAAAACATGATTACAGTTTTCCATGGATTTCTTTCTTTTGTATTTCAGCCTCTTCCTTAATGCTTATTTTTTGAGCATCAGTTTGGCTGCGTTTATTTCTTCCTCCTTTCATTTGCAGGAGTAGAGATACAATAGGAAGAGCAAATAAGGCATAAGCTAACTGCAGTCTTTTCCAGTTTATGTGCTTTCTGCTAAATCACAGTTGAGAATGAAATTGCTCAGCATAATTTACATCTCCTTTAGCACTATTTGAATTCTCTGTTAGCCCCGATCTTTAAAATCATTTTAAACCATGACATGTTACAAAGTAAAGTAAAAAAAATATTTTACAGTAATAATTGTGGATCTTATTTGGGCCTCCCAAAAAGAACCATTTCAATACAATTAAACATGTTGCATTGCTAAAAATTCAGCATTTTGATGCATGCCCAACTGCAAAAATTAAAGAAAATACGGTGTTTCCCCCTATAATAAGACCGGGTCTTATATTTTTGGACCACCAAAAAAGGCACCAGGTCTTAGTTTTGGGGAGATCTTATATTTTTCCCCCATACCAGGAAGGGTGGGGGAGACGAGCTGCCCCTCCTGCTTAGTGCCTCCATGGCCCCTGCTATCAGTGATGCTTTCAGAGCCTGAACGTTCTCCAAAAACAGCTGAGCTGAGCCTGCGTGTCTTTGCTGAATAGCTGATTTTATTTTGCGGCTCCCATTCAGGCTCTGAAAGGGGCAGCAGCTCTGCTGTTTAGCAAAGACCTGCAGGCTCAGCTCAGAGAGAGACAAAGAGAGACAGAGAAAGAGAAACGGCGGAGAGGAAACCTTTTCAAACAGTTTCCTGCAATTCTTGTTACTCCCCTCCATCATTTCTCTCTCTCTCTCTCTTGCACACGCTCTTAGCTCATCTGCGGGCTGTGGTTAAGGGGCCTAGGTGACCAGGGAAGGGAAGGGCTCCCTTCTGGGCTGGCCACGATCAACCCCTCACTAGGGCTTATTTTTTGGGTAGGGCTTATATTGCCCCTTCCCCAAAATCAGGGTGGGGGGCTTTCTTTCAGGGCAGGTTGTATTTTTGGGGAGACATAGAAGTAACGTGACAAGAATCGGGAATTTACTAGGAATTTAGGGCAGATGATGGCAAATCTGTGTGAGATTCTAGTGACTTGTAGGAACTGTAGGGAAGACCCCACCTGTCCCTCCCCATGCTCTGAATGTGTTTTGCTTTTCAGTGTTAGTATGTTTAGTTATGGAATCTTTTGTCTGGTAAGCCAGTCATTGGATTTAAGTTTTGTTAAGATGGATTCATGGTTAATAGTTAGAATACAAATCCCATCTATTGTTTTATATTCAGTTCCCAGCACAGTTTGCCCATGGATAGAAATAAACAACGGAACATAAAAACATAGGTTCAGAATTATTTAGACATCACCTTTGCCCTACATTTGTGGTTGTTAGGTCTTTAAAAAACACTGCCAATTTGCCTTCTGGAAAATGTGTATTTATAACTAGCTATGTCTGTCACGATAACTGCTTTATAAATGGGAATCTCTTTTTCCAACAGCTGTCAGGTAGTGAAAGCATCAATTTTTCTCAAAATTCTATTCACCTAAAAAGGCTGGCAACCTCTGCTTTAGTGTTTATGGAAATATGAATAGAAGAAACTAAACAGAGTTTAATTTTGCACTGGGTCTAATCTGGGTACCTGAAATGTGGGAATATCAGTTTTCCCTCCCAATAGAGTTTTGTCATACAATGTTACAGATATTTGAAGTGATTTATGTTCCTTTTTATATTAAAATGTATACTTATTAAACTCTGAAACTTGTTTTCATACTTTATTAGATCACATTCCAGTTCATTGCAACATTTTCTACTCTCGTGCCTTTAGTGGATTGTTCATCAGTACTACAAGAGAGAAATGATCTCACAGAGGTATTAGTTTTAAAAGTTATTTGCTAAATTAAACTCTGAAAATCTTCAAGTACAGATAAGAATATATAGAATGTAAAATAATATTAAAATATATTTTCTTGTACTTTGTAACTAAAATTAAAGTTTTCAGTTTAAAAGAAAACAAACTATGGTCTAAGTTTACTAACAAAATTTGTTTTGTTATTTATGTTCCTTTGATTTTGATGTTGGTATTTTGAATATTTACAGAAACTGAGATTTGTATGTTTTGAATAATGCAAGAATTGTGTAAAGAACTAATAAAATTGGAAATTACATCATAATTACATGCAGTAGAAAAAAACTTTTCTTGTATTTTGAAATTGTAGGTGGAGAGAGAACTGTGCTCTGCTACTGCTGAATTTGAAGATTTTGTACTGCAGTTTATGGACAGGCAAGTAGTAATGGGAAGCAGAGCATGCTGGTGATGTGACAACCCTATGTAATGGCTTGCACACTGCAGTTGTGTTTCATACTAATCTATATTTCTAGTTTGAAAGCTATTCTGAGGGGGGAAATGAAATATAAGAGTCAAAAATTGATGGAGAGCTGAATAAGTAGTTTAATACTTTTTCAACCGAGTTTATAGTGAATTTTTGAATAGGGCTAGTGATAGTCATATGGCTGGGGTTTTTTTTGTAATGGCAAAATGCAATTAATTTTCCTCTCACATTTATGATATAAAAGGCCATTTATATTTGAGATATTTAAATTTCTAAAGAATAAAGCTATTTCTCTCTCTTTTTTATGGTTTGACTAATTTGTTTTGCTTTCTTGGTTTTTTGGGGGGGTTGAAAATCACTTGAAACACTAATTGTCATTCTGTAATAAAAATAAAGATAAAGAAAATAAATAAATATTAAATAACAATCAAACAAGCAAACAAATTAAATAATTTACAAACTTTATTAGACTGCAAGTCCGTACACTTACTAGTTGGTATAGAAAATTTTTTAAAATTAATTTATTCGTGATTTTCCGGAGTTTGTTACCAGAAATGATTGAAGGAACATATGCAAATTTTATAGCATACCATTAAAAATAATATTCTATTTCAGCGCATTCCAACAATACAAAAACTTGTAGTGGTTTCTTGTTTTGTTAATTAACAGTTGTTTTTCTGTATAGATGTTTTGGACTTATAGAAAGCAGCACATTGGAGCAAACAAGAGAGGAGACTGAAACAGAAAAGATGACTCATTTAGAGAGTTTAGTGGAACTAGGATTATCTTCTACATACAACACAATCCTCACACAGTGCTCAAAAGAGATATTTAAGGTATTTTTCATTAAAGGGAGTGAATATAGAAGTCATAATTTGCTTTCTATATTAATTTTCATAAACCCAAAGCTTCTGAAACACTTTTAATTTTAATTACGTTGTTTGGAACTTGACCAAAGAAATATAATTTAAGCTGCATTCATGGTGTAAAAAAATATTATTCACTTTTATTCCCTTTGGGAGGGGCCATTCACCATCCACCTGTGCTTTACTCCCAAGTTGGCCCTTGTTCCTTAGCTGTTTCCTTCTGGCAGTTCTGTGCATACGCACATCGGGAATAGGCTCCAACTGTTCTTCTTCCCCACTGTTATCCAACTCCAAGGGCAGCTGATAACTATTGGACGGCCTTGACCCAATCTCTGCTTTCGATATAGAGCACTCATCAGAGCCTTCCCCAGACTCCAGAACTGGCCCATGTTCTTCCCCAACTTCCTCACTGTCTGAGTCTGCCATCAGCTCTGCTGGCCACTGGTGGCCCATAACAACAACCTCATAATTGATCTTCCACTTCATTCTTCCCTACAAGGACACATTAAATAAAGTTACTATCCATAGATAAATGTAGAATAGCAGTGGCATTGTATTGGTCTTATCCAATGTTTGGTCATATTTACACTTCATTGCCAGCATTGTTCCAGATGTTTGTTTGACTGTTTCAATATATTAAAAGAGTATCTTCTGATCACCAGATATAAGCCACCAAGGTATCATCATGATGAAGAGTTAAAGCCACTTCCTTCTTCTAAAGATTGATTAGGGTCATGAAAGATTTGGTTATGACAAAGGACTGATGCTAATGTCCCCTACCCTCAGATCATATAACAATTGTTCCAAGAAAAAAACGAGCTACCACGTGGCCTTGTAGTCTGCTAGGCCCATTATGATCTGGACTTGGTGACTCCTCCAGTAAAGACTGAGGTTGAAGTCCCTCTTTATCATGACAAAATCTATCATCAATCTAGTGGTGAGATTCAGCAGTTACGGCATGGACACCACTGTGTCCATGTGCAACAGAGAGGACTTTAAGTACAGTAATAGCCATCTCAATTTGTCTCTCAAGCTCATCCTCACAATGATTCTCTGCATAGAGTTGCCTGTATCTCAGAATGGTACTTCCTGGTTCCTTGGGTATGACTTATAGAATTCATGCCAAAAAAGTTTAGCTGTCACTGGTTTAAAAATGTTTATATGCTATCTTTTCTAAAATGTTTTTCTTGTGATAATGTAAATGGAAACAATGTAAACTCTCAGTATTGATGAATCCTGGTTTAATGTCAAAATATATATCCTTTAAATCAGGATTCATAGTATGCCCATGGAACAATATTTGGTTTGGTCATTGCATACATTTTCTTTCTTTTTGTTTTTGTATAGGTTGCTTTGGAGAAGGTTTTCAATTTTGCTGTCTCAAATATTTTTGAGACAAGAGTAGCTGGTCGAATGGTGGCTGATATGTGCCGAGCTGCAGTGAAAGTAAGTTTATTTTTCTTCTCGCCCTTCTTCTCAGTTAAGCTCTAACAATAACTTCTCTGTTTTGTTGACAATAGAATGTTTTGCCAGTTCATCAACTCTCTCCCTGTCCCACACAGATCTTAGATAGAATATTCTTTAGCTAGTTCTTAGTGTTTTTTCCTTTGCAGAATCTAGGCCATTTGATAGAAAAGATATGTTTTGTATCTTTGCTGTGGAATGCTCATTATTTTGTCAAAATAGCTTAATGTAACATTTGGTTCTGTCTAATATTTCAGTGCTGTCCAGAGAAGTCTTTGAAGCTTTTTGTACCCCATTGCTGCAATGTTATAACACACCTCACTCTCAGTAAGTCTCAATGATCTAATGTTGTAACTTGTTTATATATGTAGATATATATTGTCTGTAGAAAATTTTGCATATTTATATATGCACAATGTTCTGCTCTGGAGAATGGGGGAATGGGGAATTCTACAATTTACTGCTCTTCCTCTAGACTATACCTATCCAGCTATTCTACCAGACCCAGAATTTTTTGGAACAAAATGTTTAGAACTGAAAGTAGGTTCTATCATTCTGAACATGTTCTTCCAACAGCCAGAAACAATATATACAATATTCTGATATATATTATACAGTAATTTTATTCTCAAAAGATTGAGATGTTGAAAATACCAAGTAAACTTCCATTGCTCAATATGTATTTGAACCTGGTCCTATTTCACTATGCTAACTACTATACCACAGTAAGCTTGGTGGGTTAAGATAAGATAAGAGATTGGCACAGGATCATTCAGTTACCAATTCAGTCATTAAGTCTCCCTAATCCAATTTTCACCTCTATATTACATTAATGTAATACATCAGTAGAACAGACAAGGGTACACTAATTGAAGGCACAAAGTGCATCCATGTCTCTAATATTCAAGAGAATATTAGAGATTATGTTTAAGTCCTGAATGCTCATTTTGAAATAACCATAGAAGGGCCCAAAGCTGTTAGGCTTCCTTTAGTAGAATCTTGAAGCAATGTATTTATATGAGGGAACCCTGGCAGTTTCTTCACAATTTGAATCATTTACTATACTGCAAGATATTAATGGGTAAAATATCTGTTATTTTCTGATTTAAAAATTTCTTCTCTGTCATGACACATGTTGGAAAAGAACAGGAGACATCCTGTGATCCATCTGGGGGATTGAAATATATCTATATACTTTATTTGAAAGATAACATACAGTATAAAATAATAAGCTATTCACATGTTTATTACTTGTAACAATTGCAAAAAACATCACATATGAATTTGAAGGGCTAAGCTGCTTGTGTGAATGGCACAAAGATATCTGCAAACATGTTTAAGCAATCATATTTCTCACTTAAGCTCCTTTTGCTTAAATAATAAGATTTCTCAGAAATCAAAATTGGAAACAATTGAAGGCAGACAAGGAGGCTTAGGTATTGAAGAACATTTAACTTGGTTTTTTGGGAATATGCTAATTTTGGAACGGAAAAATATTGTAACATATCTTCTGAATGAGGACTTGATTGAAATTTTTCATAGAATTATTAGGCAGCCAATTATATAAGACAACATTCAGACTACTTTATCGAACTTATTTAATTTTTATCCAGAAAATGAGTGTAAATAATATAGATACAGGTATAAGAAATAATTAAAACAGAGATATTTTATGTATTTGTCATCCAATAACAGAAGAATCATATGAACCTATGTCTTTATACATTTATATTATTTGTGCATTTTCTAGTTGAATCATAAAAATGTTTCATAGCAAAGATTATGAGTAGCCTAAATAAGAATCTTCAGAACTGTGACTATGTTATTATTTACACATGCTGCATCATAGTAACATTGAGGTATAATATATTTCATATTTAGATGATGATGTGTTACATGATGAAGAATTAGATAAAGAACTCCTCTGGAATCTTCAACTTTTATCAGAGGTATTTATGAGAAATTCTAGCTTTAATTTTCAGTATATTTGGTTCATGTTTTAGTTTCAATATATGAAATAACAAACAGAAATTTCTTTATGAGAAACATACTTACGGCCCAAACTACTTAACTAAATGTGTGCTAGACTGAATATCACCTGTATAGCTCCTATAGAGAAGAACAGTAAGTTTTAAATCTGATTTGAGAGAGGAAATATAATAGCTTGGAGTTTTAAAACTATTAGTGAGAAATAGTTTTGTTGTTCTGAGGTGTTATGTGTGTCACTATTTGGGAATGAATTCATAGAAACATAATGTTGGAATGGATGTTAGAGTTCTTCAAGTCCAATCCTTTCCAGGACATGAATCCTGATATTCAAGACAAATGTCCAATCTTTGCTTGAAGTTTTCCAATGATAAAACCCCCATGATTTTAGGAGACATACTGTTCCACTACTTAATAGCTCTAACATTGAGGTAATTTCTGTTTCTTTATTTTGGTTTTTGTCCTGCACTTAGGAGTTATGGAAAATAAATCCATACCCTTTTCCCTGAAAAGTATTGGAAGAATATTCTCAGATCCCTCTTTTATTTGGCTAGACACAGTTTCTTTAACTGTTCTTCATGGGATTCAGCCTTCAAGCCCTTCATCATCTTTGCTGATTTTCTTTGCACTCTTTCTTTTTGATCTTCATTTCTCTTCTGTCCTTCCCCCACCCCTGCACCCTAGTAGTTTGGTGTCTGACAGGTTAGAATACTTCAGCCATTTCCTTGTTTCTCATCACTATCTTGCCATCTTCTGCAACCAGTGGCTTTCTTCTTCCTTGACTTTCCATTGTTCTGCATATATTCAAAGAACAGTTTTCATTTGTGGCATTCAGTGCCAGCCTGAGCATAGTTTGAGTCTTCCTAACATTATCCTTATTAATATGGGCTATTCCCTGATGATCTGTTTTTGTTATATACCCTTTCCATTCTTCAAACTTAAGCTATATTTCTCAGCTTATTAGCTCTTTATATAGCTACAGTGATTTCCTCAGGTGTCTCCTATTTTTTCTTACTCTTTGGTAGGTCAGATTTGATAGGTTGAGCTTGGGCCTTAGGTGTCTATGGAGATTCTCAGTCATTCAGGTCATGATTGTCCCAAAGGTGCTTTTTGCAAGAGGCATCTGAACTTTCTGTTTTCTGTTTGAAGACAATTCACTTCTCATCCAAGAACTTTGGCTCTGACTGGGTGCTGTGGAATGGAAGGATTTATTCTCCTTGCAGACAACTGGACATTTGCATTCTTTTAGTGGGTTGTTAAGGTCACCTGGAGGTTTATCTGTGTCATCAGGTTAACTGAGTGGTACAAATTGGTTTGGAGCCTTCTTGAAACTATTGAAAGGACTGTGTTGTTGGAGACAGATGATGTTGTATCTCTGACAATAACGAGACAGCCTACCTAGAAGAGATCAAGAACTTAGAGAACTGGTGTCTGGTAAACAAACTCCT
>JAEANM010017436.1:0-12955 GCA_017656035.1 Myanophis thanlyinensis | reverse complement strand
ATAGGCTGTTCACCGCCCCGAGTCCTTCGGGAGAGGGGCAGTATAGAAATTTAATAAAATTAAATTAAAATTAAATTAATGATCTTCCACTACAGGTTCAATCTAGCTTGTCCTAAGAGTTCTTCTATTTGCATTTGAAAACTCCTGTATTGTACTTCATTGGGAAGAAAGCAGTTCTTCTGGGCCATCTTCTAATTTCACAGATCTGCCAAGGCTTTAACTCTGTTGCCCAAATGAAGGCAAAAAATTCCCCAAGTCTATTTAGAGAACTGGATCTATTAAGTACTGGGCTGGACTATTTTAACTCCACAATGGTTTACAACAACAATTAATCTAAACTGACCAAATAGTAATCTGTCCATGAGAATGGAATTTAAAAACTTCCTCCATTTTGGGATCATGGGAACCAATCAAATACCACACCCACTATATGTCCTATTATAAGTGCAGCCAGAAGAAATTGGGCCAGATCGATGGTCATAGTAGATCTGCAATTCTAACCCATTCCTACTGCACAACTTCCGTGTGGACACTTAAGTCTTTCAAAACAAGAAGCGTAGGAAAGTTGTTTATCAGATATCATCCTGATTAGCTTAGAAAGAGAGATTGTTGTACAACAAGGTGAACAGAACACCACAGTATTCCTGCTTCGCCCAAGCCACAGCCCAAAGATATTCAATATAAGCAGGTGATGTTTGATAGAGATGGAATTTTTAGTACATTTGTGTTAAGAGTAAAGGAAGCAATATATATGGGGAATAGGGCACATGTCTTTTTAAATCATCTTCATGTTGTTAAAGGAGAGCCAGTCTCCTAAAGAAGTGAACTTACCTTTCTGCTAACCAGGAAGCTGGCTGCCACTGCCAAGCCATGTGTGAAATTATCTATTGTATTAGCCAAGAGATTGAGATATCCACTCATCTGCCCGGGGCAAAGGGAACGGAGGAAGAAGAAGAACAAAAAGAAAGGAATTCAAAAGCTTTAGGATTAACCAACATAGACATTTTCACAAGCAAAGCAGAAAACATGTATTTCATTCCCAGTTTTTACTTACATGTGCTTTAGCTTTTGCATAAATGTCGTTTTGTATAATGTTACTTACTCTAGATGAGCACAGCTTAATAATATTCCCATATATGTATGTATAGTACAGTTGTGTGGAAAGGCACATCTAGTCAAAACTGTATGTTTCAACGAATTCTTATGGTGACAGAGCCTGACAGAACAGCTTCATGATAAACATGAGCTTAACACAATATATTTTTTATAAATTTGGATGTATACTTAGTATTTATGAGTTGCTGACAACAATGAACACGGCAAGTCCAGATGTATAAACTACAGTTGATTCAGGGTTACTTTTTTCTAACTAACGTTTTCAATAAGGCAAAAAAGATGATGAATCTCTTCAGCCGGCAAAGAAATAAAATCAATACGACAGAAGAACAATATTCTGATCCTTCTAACCTCTCAAGTTGTGACTGTTGTCATCTTTACTTCCAACAACTACTAGGTTTCTCCAAGCAGCTGTCTGAACATTTGAAAATGAAGCTAATTCACTGCTACAAAGAGGGAAAAAGATATAAAAATATTGAACCAATTCCAGCTAGCAATCTCAACTGGGAGAGACAGATTTAAGAAATGGATATTCTGGAAAACAGAATCCATGTATCAACGCAAACAACTTGCTTCAAAGTTCAGCTAAAACTGGAATCATTATCAGAGGTTCATAGCATCGCTTTTGCAACTATCATCTGCTTGGAAGATTTGTCAGAATTCTGTAACTGTAGTTTTCTTTCAACTTGGTCATTAAAGTCAGGCAGAAGAAAACCTTAATCCAGGAACATTTGGAACAAAGGGCTTTATAGTGATGAAATAAAAAGTGAATTGTTCAATCACAACCACGTAAGATATGCTTAGGGAAACATCTGAAGAAAAAAAAATTCTTGGCCAACAATTATGTTCTGGGCTTCTGTGGCAGAGAGCCACACAAAAAATATTGTCCAGATGGCATTATTCCATCTAAATATCACTGGGTCATAAAACTAACAACTCACTGTCAGTGAAGAAACTAAAGCTAAAAAGAAGTTGGATATTTCAACATGATCTGAAATACATGTCCAAAGCAACCAGGAATTATTTACAGGAAAGAAAGATAAAGCTTTTAGTAATGGCCTTCATTTTACCTAGACTTGAATGTTATGGAAAAGACTGTGGCATATCAGTTTTAGTGGTTTGGGATAGCTGCAGTTCTGCTCAAGTGAGCCCCCTTTTGCAGTCAGTAAAAAGGGAAAAGATAGTTTAGTTTTGGTCCTGAATTGAAGCTGGGCTATCATTAATGGCTGGTGTGCAGGCTTGGCTTCTAGCCGGTCTGTTGTGGTGAGATGTTGAGACAGCAGTCCCATTGCTCCAAACTACAATATAAGTGTTGGGAAGTAGAAATAAGGGTGGGGGGTGGGTGGGATTGAGAGAGACCCTCCTCTTCCCCCCTCCTTGTTGAGGGCCATGCTGCTGATCTGGCTAAAAATTGGAAAGGAAGAAAGAGAGAGGAGAGAAGGAGAGAGGGAAAGTCAGTCAACAGAGTGAACAGAGTGGCTGGACAGAAAAGTTGGAGAAAGGAGTTGAATGTCTGAGGGAGTTGTTGGCTTCTGACTGGGAAGGGAGAATATGGCTCCCTTGAAAGAAAATGAAAGCCCAAAAGGGGAGGAAGAAGAGATATAGAGCAGTGTTTCTCAACCTTGGCGACTTTAAGATGGTTGGATTTCAACTCCCAGAATTCAGCAAAGCTGGCTGGGGAATTCTGGGAGTTGAAGCCCAACCATCTTAAAGTTGCCAAGGTTAAGAAACATTGATATAGAGTCTCTAGGAGGGAGGCCTAGGAGTAAACACAACACTGAGTCAACAACGGGACTGAGTTGTAAATATTTGTTACAAATATTTGTCGTAAATAGTTTTTTTTAAAAAAAAAAAAAAGCAAAAAAGGCTCCACTGTGTGGCAAAAGAACAATATATCATCCGTTCAGAAAGGATCCCCACCACACAGTGACAGCAATAGAGCTAGCAAAGAACTGCAAGAGAAAGTAGTGGGGCATTCCAAATGAATGCAGTAGAAAGACCCTTCATTGGCTACAGGAAGCACGTAGAAGCTGTTATTCTTGCCAAAAGAGGTATTACAAATAAATGCCCAATTTCTGAAACTTGTCACATTCACTGCTATCTTCTTCTGAATGTGGAAGGACTGCATATGAAGAGGAACGTTGGTTTCAGGTCTGCAGGAAATGGTTGTGTCTACCTTTGTAGAGATTGCGCCGGCTTTTGTTCATTTAGGGATCCCTTGAATCATACAGCTTGATTAAGGTGCCTGAAACTTTTGCATGCAATTGTATTCACATATGGACACTTTTATTATATAATCCTTATGCCTGTCTATGACTGGAATAGTCTGGAATAAAGATCTTTGTTTTTCTCGGAGTGTAAATTTCCATAATATAAACGCATTCTCATTAATAAAGAAATGAAATAAAGATCTGAATTTGAATGTGGGAACAAGGAGGCACATTGCTCTGGAAACAGAAACATGGAATTAAATGATGGTCCCTAGAAACACACAAATACAAAATTCAGCAGATTCAGCAATACTGTGTTTTGACGGGCATAACTCGATGTGCCCTGATAGTTCACAACAGGAACACAGCATATCTGACCGAGCTCCATTCTCAATTGGAAAGTATAGATACTGGCTGTTTATTAGGGCTGTGCAACAATCTGAATTCAAAGAGGGGAGAAAAGGAATTTGGTATGTATCTGCATGCACATGTCACCCTTCTTGGAATTCATTTAAATCAAATGTGTCTTTTGCCTATTTGTGAAAATTCCAGCAGGTATTACAAATCAACTTTTGAATTTTTGAATCCAGATACCTTACTTAGCCTTATTCTCTCTCTAAACGTAGCATTATAAAGAATTAAAGTTATGGAGGATATACTTGGGGACCAGGCATAAGGGGCATTGAGATGGGAGTTGGAACTTTAGTGGCATATATCTTTTGTATATGCAAAATCTCAGACACAGTCCTGAGCATCTCCTATACAAGGAGGCAGCCAGAGCAGAGACTTCTACATGTGATATATAGAGTTGGATGTCTTAATAGTCTCAGTCAATATAATGCAGCTCTATGTTTTATAGTACAAAGCATAACAAATGGAAAGTTTGCTCTTCTTTAGAATCCTGTCCCACTTGCTTTATTTTGATCAGGCCATGAACATTCTTTTGATTGTTTTTCTATTTTATCCCTCTATGGGCCACAGATCTCTAGAGACCCTCAATAAATGTTTTACCTTGATTTTCTGATTTGATGATGAGACTAAATGAGAAGACCCATTACAATGAGCAGGGCTGGACTTCTTTCTTTGGATTGGAGTGTTTGCATCTTGCATAGAGAAGCTGCTGCCATTCGGGGTCTTTTCAGTAACTGGTTTGCAATTATTGATCTAAAATCATGGAGAAATGGCTGAACTTTATCCGTGTCCATCAAACAGTGGCCAAGAGAGTTCTCTTATTCCCTTCAAAACATCCCATTCCAAAGGCAACACACAAAGTATCATTCTGAATATTTACTAGGTACAGCCACACAAATTAAACACACATTGTTACACTTCAAACATTGCTGTGGTAGCACACTCAGTATCATTTACTTCAGTCTCTCTAACTCCACCCCAAAACACACACTTAAAAAAAGAACCATGGAAAATGGCTGTTTTGAAATTTGAAAGACATGTATATAGTAGGGCAGTAGTGGAGAACCTTTTACGTCACTGTGTGCCGGCTTCATGCTGAAAGGGCACGTAAAACCAACCCATGGAAAACGTGCAGCACCCCCGGCTCCTCGTCCCATTCTTGCACAGCAATGTGCGTCGGCCAGCTGGCTTTCGCATACGTGGGAGTGGCAAAACCCGGAAGCACAGCGTCCCAGCGCATGTGTACTCTGAGAGCTGGCCAGTGGGGCTTCCGGATTCCTGGCACGCATGCTCACATGACAAACAGCTGGTTGGTGTGCATGTGCACACCGGCCAGCCAGCCGGCTCTCAAAGCATGCATGAACACTGAGATGCTGTGCTTCGGGTTTCACCACTCCCACACGCGCGAAAGGCAGCTGGCCGACACGCATTGCTACACGAGAACAGGACGAGGAGCCAGAGGTGCTGAGCAGTTTTCGTGGGATGGTTTTGCATGCACTCCCAGCACACGTTCCATAGGTTCACCACCACGGTACTAGGATAATAGAGGCTTTTGAATCCATTTCCAAAAGGATGCTTCAAGTGCACCGGGGCATATATGTAGCACCTGCCTGCAACTCTTTAAAAGCAACTGTGCCTTTCCGTTAGGCTGTCCCTCTAAAGCTGCTACCTGATCTCAGGCAACAATGTGGGTGTTCTGAAGAACAACAGATAGGCGCTACATCTGTATCCCTCTGCGCTGTAAAGCCTATTTTTGGCATCACATCTGAAGCACCGCATAGCTATGAGATACACACATATAACTTTCAGAAACCAGATATTCGCACAGTGTAGAAGCAGAGAGAAATGGAAAAGAGAGAAATTCGACACAATGCTTAAGGCTCTTCACTATTAGAAGGTTCCTGTAAATGGATGCCTTTCTTCTTCTCCCCCATAGTTTGTACATACACTGAATTCCTAACCTATGAAGGAAGCTTCAAAAGAGACAGATGGGATAAAGAACAGCACATCATGCCAGATCTAAAGCGAATTCAAGTGCTCCTTCTACAGTCTACTCACCAAGTTGGTGCTTCCTTGTTTTTCACAATCTGGGAACATTTTCTGCAGACTCAGGAAGGTCAGTAAGCCAATGATCACCCAGAGCCCCAGAAGCTTCTGCTGTTGGAAGCTCTGCCCTTCTCCTTTTAAGGGTGGGGAGAAGAAGTAGAACAATCAGTTCCTACTACAATACACCTAAAAACCGCAGCTGCACAGGATGATTCTTTCCAGCTCTAATCATCCCCAAGGAAATTGATACTGTAGACGCAGGGGTCTTCAAACTTGGCAATTTTGAGACTTGTGGACTTCAATTCCCAGAATCCCTCAGCCAGCTTTTGCTGGCTGAGAGTTTCTGGGAGTTGAAGTCCACAAGTCTCAAAATTGCCAAGTTTGAAGACCCCTGCTTATGTTTCACTGTTCTATTGTTACAAAAGCTGGGTACCAGAAAACAAAACAAAACAAAAAACCAAAATCCTAAGGCTCCCACACTCCAGGTATCAAATAAGGCAACCTTAAATATTTGCTATTATTCCTGCTACATAAAATACCCTCTTTCCAGTAAGTTACCACATCTGATTCATCAGAGAGTCTTTTGGTTTTTGGTCAAGGAAAAATAAAATATTAGGCACACAAGAATTGGGTAAGAAATGTATCTATTGCAATAGTCCAATGAATTACTACTGAATTACAGAGGGCTACAAAGTACTTAGGGCTGCAAGAAATATAAATTTCTTAAATATAACACTACATGGATTTGTACCATCCATGGGTAACCAACTGTCATTAGTCATTAGCCCCAAGGGTCTGCAGCTGTGAGGAAATCTGATTCCCCTCCCTTACCCCCCCAATCACTATGATCAGCTGACCAGCAAAAAATGGATTCTGGTATAATTAATGGCAGGAAACTAGGCCACCTGGTCCTGGTTGGTCATTGATCACATGATCAGCTAGCTGGCAGGGATCAGGTTACTAATTTCCTATTAATAGCAATAGGAAAATAACCATCTGCAATGGCTTGGTAGCAGGAGAGAGGCAAGGATTGAAGGATTTCACAAGTGGGTGAACTGAAGTATTGTGCAAATATGGCCTCTGCCTCCAACCAACAGTAGTCCTTGCTTAGCAACCACAATTAAGGCCAACAACTCCATCACTAAACCTAAGTCACTAAGTGGAAAAGCCTGCAACAGGTTTATAACTTCATTTCCCCTTTGGTCATTAGATGCAAACATAATTTATGATTTTACTTCAGCCTTCTTTATTAACTTGCCAGTTATGAAACCTACAAATGGCAACCAAAGGACTATGGGATGCTGCAACAGTCATAAATGCGAGGATTGGTCACAAAGCTATTTTTTATAACCTCATACATTTGAATAGTTGGCAACCTGTGAGATGTTTTAGGGTTGAAAAGTCTGTCCACTCACAACACAGTCTGACTGGCAAATTCTGATTACAAGAAAAGGATATACCTTGGAAATTTTACAGCAAAGCCCAAAATGATCTATATAAAATCCTGTTTACATACTCAGAGTGGCAAACGTAAAGATATATCAATGGGCTCTGAATATTCTACATAATATAAACTTTAAAAAAATCACTAAATCAAAAGAAATCACATCGAAAGATCACTAATTTTGGCTTCTCAGATGTTGATATTATCCCATCATCCTCTGCTATTTTGATTAGTGATAAAAGACTATGTTAGCTACAGTCTATCAATTTCTGAGAACTAAAACTGGAACTCACTGCTTTTGAGTTTTGGTATACATAATGTTTCAAAAGCAGCTTTTTTCAATCAAAATGCCCAAGAATCAGGTATCCATAGATGCACGTACATTGAAAAGGTATGATCTATTTATAATAAAAGTACCACAGTCTATAATAAAAATTGTGATCAAGGCCTAATTGATCTATATAGATTATATGATCAATATAATCTAGTGATAATATAGTATCCAGCATAGAGTTTGTACTCTTGAAAAAAAATCTGGTTTTCATCTTTCTAAAAGTTTAGATTGCAGTTAATCACTTGAAAATGTTTTTTAAAAAGTTAAGAGCCTGTAAGTTTGCAGAACTCTGTTTTTTTCTGGCTACTATTATATATTTAACTCTTTTTCTTCTTAGATTCTCCATCTATGTAATTTCTTGCCTATCCGGATTTTGCTACAGTGTGTTGATTTTGTTTTGAAAGCCTAAGTCCTGCAAACTGTGTGTTTTATGCATTACTCTTTGAACAAGACAAGAATTTATTGAATAAAGAATTATGTACCACTCTGGCTATAACCATGTATGTTCAAAGCTGAAAACTGAGCAGCCAAGCCTTCTTAAATTATATGCACAGCAGGAAACCTGCAGCTTGCAATAGCTAATGCATCCTCCTGGCATAGTCGGGCAAGTTCTTAAATGCTATCTTTGATTAAATGGACTACAGTCAGCTTCAAGCTCTTGACTGTAGCCGAGCAAGCATGACAGGCAGACATGTGTGAGATGATGAAGCCCAGGGGCCACATAAGAAAACAAATGGAGACACATTCCCAAAGAGTCGCTAGGGGGGACAGTGTTAAGCAAGATAACCTCTACAGATTCAAAGCAGACAGCAAAACAAGGACAGGTGCCTCTCTCAACGGTGCTCGTAAGGTCAGAAGATCCCACTTCTACTAACCAATCTGATAATCATAGGGCTTCATTCCCTTGCCACCCAAGAGCATTTAGAGCACACGAGAGTTCAGGGGTGATGTTCAATTTTTCTACATTTTTCTTTATTAGACCTACAGATATATATTGGCTGTGCCTGATTCTTTATCATACCAGGCCTTCCTATGATTGCAACCCCAGAAAATGAATCCATTACAGAATCTGTAACATCATCTTCACAGATGGGATGAAATGGACTTGTCTCATTATCAGCCATCCCTCCCACTATGGCTATAGCTTGTTGCTTGTATCCTTACGATTTATACTGATTATAGTTTGCTAGTATAGTTTGATTGCTTATTTGTACCCTATGACTATCATTAAGTTTTGTATCTTATGATTCCTGACGTATGTACTCTTTCCCTTTATGTACACTGAGAGCATCTGTAGACAAAGTCAAATTCCGTTTGTGTCCAATCACACTTGGCCAATAAAGAATTCGATCTATCTCAATATAGGCCTGGGTGTTACCTGCAGCAGCACTACAAGTGTAGGCCCAGGCTTCCGGAAGCAGGTGGAGAAACACATTACCCAGAAGCCCACCGACAGCAAAGCTCAACAGCTGCTTCATGCGATGCGATCCCTCTGAAAAATAAAGGGCAGCCAGTCACTTCAGGGCTTGGTCTTATTCTCCTCCACATGATGAAGTCTGAGATGACATTTGCATACAAAAAGATAGCTGCTATTTAATTAGCTCAGATCCACTGCTTCCAACAAAACACTGTAAACCTCTAAATTGTGCCTGCCAGCTGGAAGACCCTGGCAACTGCACTTTTGAGAGCAGCGCCCTGGAAGGTTCCCATTGCCATCTGCGCTGGACCCAACAGCAAAAAAGCAAGACAGTTGATGCCTGGCCCTTTGGCAAATAAACAAGTTGGGGATATTCCAAAGATCTAATCACTTGTTAGAAAAGACATACAAACTGGGTGGGCACTGTCTGGCAAAAAGTGAAAAGCCACCGAGAAGATACAAGGTTGGCCTTCTTGTGGTCGGTGAGGAGGGCTTCAATCTTTGGTCTAATATTTTGGTCAAAGCTATAACTAATAGAAATCAAACGGTACAAACAGCTGAAGTGCATGCAAAATCACATCCTTCCTTCCTTACCTTCCTTTAAGTAAATCAGAGAATTCCACTTCTTAGATTGTGAAATTTTGGCTAACAGGATAAAGTACGATGGGTGAAGTCCAGTGTGACTTTTAAACTATTCACTGAACAAAACATGAGGCCTCACCTTTAGCTATGAAGTTACTCTGCAAAATGACAGAATAGATTATTACATTTCGAGAAGGAGCATTATTTGGCCATAAAGAGTACTCAGTAAACATACATGCTATCTCTGGTATTCACTGATTGGGGAGAACAGGCACAAACGATAGCCAAGACTACGGTAACAAGAATGCTTTGTTGAAGAACCGACCCACCTTCTGATTTCAGTGCTGCTCCCACCTCGAAAGGAACAAACAGTAGAGGAAGGACCCCACTCAACCCCACCATAAGAGAACCAATCAGAGAACAGATCCAGGCATCCAGGCGTTCTTCACTGAATACAGCTCCCCAGGACCCAGCATCTTTTTCACACAGGGAGCTCGTCCCTGGGGTTGCCTGGCTCAGTGGAAGATCCTGGGCCTGACAGATGACATTAAGTAACAGGAAAAAGAGAATTCCACGGAGGAGCAACCTTTCCCCCATCGTGACTCTGTGGAATCAGCCTGGCTGGATAGTCCCTGAAAGCAAGAAGGGAAAAAAAGATTAGCCACTCTATGCCCAGGTCTATGTTTCTTTTCTACCATCTCTAAGTTGAAAATCACCTCTCTCACAGCATTCTCCTCACTCCCGTTCAGATTACGTCTCTTTTTATTTCAAGGAGAGTAGCGTTAATCCAGTTTTGTTGACTTTCAATACGGAAATGTCACTCACCACAGTTCCTAATTGACTGTTCTTATGTATATATATATATATATATATATATAAGAGGCAAGCAAATAAAAATATTTATGAGCTAATTTCTCGTGCTCTCACCTACAAGGTTAATTGAGGAGACACTTAGGGAGTTTTAAAGATCCAAAAGAATTAAGATCTCATCTCCATAATTAATATTAATGTAAATGTGTGATTTAGAAAATATTTAGATCAGGACTGCACCGAGAAAAGCCTACAAGATTAAGAGTGAATTATTTCATAAATAGATTTGAAAATAAATGGGGTGGGGCTCATCTCTATTTATTTGCTTTTCAAAAGTAGTCATGCAATTGTTCACTAATAATTGGGACTACACCTAATGAATGGCTGTCAACAACAGCCGTCTTTGTAATCTATGTAGCAGAGTAATATATACCATGCCCAAACATCACAGAATTATAACAGGGATAGTGATGGGGCATAGTCATCCCCAGGTATTGTATGTGTTTGTCATTTGCTGGAAAAAAAATCCTTACTTCTAAAGAAAGAACATTGGAAAAAAGAGGATATATGTGCCTTTGGCTCAGCTGAGAAACCAACTGCTCCTTGAACTCAGCAATTTTCTATACTGTCGACCATGGTATCCTTCTGAGTTGGCTCTGTGGATTGGGAGCATCATTTTATCTCTATTTCTCTGGGACCAGTTCCAGACAATATTGATTAGGGAAATCATTCCCTAGGCCCCTCCTTTGTGGGGTTTAGCAGGGTTCTTCTCTCTCTCTTGCTCAACATACATGAAACGGTGGGGCGAGATCATCCACTGGTTTGGGTTCAGTATCATCAGTAAGTTGATTATCCTCAATTATATATTTCAATCCCAGGCTGGCAGAGTGAGGCTGTCAAGATTCTGTCCCACTGTCTGAAGACATGTAGATTTAGATGGGGAGGAACTAACTCCCAATTCAGTTCTACCGAGATCAAATAACTGTGGGTATTTGGGTCACCCAAATCTAGGAATATTCCATCTTTTGACCTTGGATGGGATAGCATTTCCCCCTTCAAAGTTGGTGTGCAATCTAGGGATCTTCCTGGAGTCACAGTTCCTGCTTAAAGAGGAGATGGTAGCTCTGTCAGGAAGCCCTTTGCACAACTCCATATGGTGCATCATTTGAGTCCTTTCCTATATCGCAGGATGTTTCAATCATTCATGCCCTTGTAGCATGACTCTGTCTTCTTGGGGCAGCCCTTGAAGACCGCCCAGAACCTTCAATTGGTCCAGAATGCAGTGGTGCAAACAGTAATGGCTTGCCTTGTTATGCTCATGTGGTATCTTTGTCCGTTTGCCCTCAGGTGTGATTCAAGTTGCTGGCTGCTACCTATAAAGTTCTATATACGTAGCATAGTTATGGGACTATGGTTAGTAGAGGGACTGTTTCTCATAACATCTGCCCAGTTAATTCAATCTTTCAGGGTTGGTGTACCCCAGGTTCCTTCAATTAAATCAGGTAACCTAAAGAGACCTAAGAAGTGCAACTTTTCTTCAGCAGTATCTGCCATCTGGAATTCCCACCACCACCAGATCCAGATAGCCCAATTCTGCTGTTGTTTAGAA
The DNA here is from genome assembly GCA_017656035.1 of Myanophis thanlyinensis. NCBI lineage: Eukaryota > Metazoa > Chordata > Lepidosauria > Squamata > Homalopsidae > Myanophis > Myanophis thanlyinensis. Next base: position 976 of record JAEANM010017436.1, on the reverse strand, counting down.
GGGATATGAAGAATTGGCTCTTCATCCAGCGACTGGCAAGGGTAAGTGAGACCCTTGGCTTCATTCCATCTTGCCTGTCATGTTTGCCATCTTCCTTTTTCATGTTTATTGATTTTATTGTAATCTCTTTGATTGCTGTGAAATGCCCAGAGTCATTGAGAGTTGGCAGCATACAAGTTTAATAAATCACCATCCTCATTACTACATTTTCAGCAGTTGCATTTACAGTATCTAAGAACATTACAGGATCTCTATAGAATGGATGATATTCAAGCCAAAAACATACTCTTCTGATACATATACTACAATGGCCTCACATGGTTGAATGATCCTTTAAAAAATAAAATTAAGCCATGTTGGATTAGTCTTGTCTAATCAAAAATTCAATCTTTCCTTCCAAACAGTTTGAAGGGAACCACAAACACAGAAATAAAGTTACTATGTTAATGTCACAACCAACACATATTTAGGACTTCTGGTTGACTATATCTGACATGCAGTATTAAACTGTTTCTTAGAGTGAATTTCTATGAGACACTCAAGTATTACTCCTTCAGCACGTACAATCCTTCTATCAGCAGTGAATGGTCTCATTCATTAAACTACTTGTGGGTGAAAGCCAACTGGTGTAGGCACAACACTGCAACACAAAATGTGTGACCCTATCATTGGTCACAATTAAACAATTGTCTTAAGGAGCAATCTGGGATAGCAATTTTTCAGCCATCCCTCTATTGGAAGACATATGTGCCATTTGGATTCTCTCCTAAATTCGGTAGAGGACTCTGTCCTATGGCTAAAGTCAATTGTAAATCGGGTCACTTTTTATACATGGGATTAACCTGAATATTCCTTTAGATCCCTCAACGCTGAAATGGTAAAAGAGAAGTTAAGAAAAAGACTACTCCAGAGTTTATCTATAATTCAGTTATCCCCCCCTTTTTTTAACTTTTGGGAGCCCCCCCCCTCTCTCTCT
>JAEANM010017434.1:0-12955 GCA_017656035.1 Myanophis thanlyinensis | reverse complement strand
TATTCTTATTCAAATAGGCTAATTAATCATCTGTTAGTTGGCATGTATTGCAAAAATGTGGCAATATGAGCACCAGTCTCAAAACCCAGCTCAGCTCTAATGGTATCAAATTGATCTGAGCTGTTCAAGGTATAGGCCTTCATCCCATGAGGTGTGCTATTAAGCCACTTTGCTGCATAACTTGATCTGTGCTCTGTGTATCACAACAGATAGGAACAAAGAGTTGAGTGGTATAATATCATAAGAGAACAGCAAAGCCTATAATAAAACAAGACTATTGCTACTTGGTGATCATAGCTGTTGCCAATATAGCAATGCCAACAATGAATATTAGGACATCTTGGTTCTTGCTATCAGGATGATGCCACAGATCAAAGTGGGCTGACATGGCAGCCACTGCTTGCCATACTTATGTTCACTTGTCAGGACAGAAATTCAGAGAACTACCTCAAATCATCCTCAACAGATCACCTTCTTTTCAACCAACTGGGGTCTAATGACTACTGTTTAAAAAAAGAAGGGACTTTTACAATAGCATCTTAAACACGTTTCTAAACATGAGGAAGATTTTGTACCATCCACATCAAAACCTTTTTGTCTTAGGCATAGATCTAACTCAGTGATGGGATGCAACCAGTTTTACTACCGGTTCGGTGTGCAAAAAAGAAAACCTTTTAGACATTTTAAAATTAAATCAGAACGTTAAATCTGAATAAGTCAACAACCGTGGAGGTGGATCAAGTCTTTAAATAAAAACGTAGTTCTGGGAAAAAAGACAGTTATTGGATAAAAAGGAGATCATGAATTTATCTGCATTGCATTTCGGAAAGTCTGAACAAATGGCTGGATTATAATGGATTCTGGGAAGGAATCGCTGCAAAGATTGTAGTAGTGAACCTGAAATATAAAATATTTGCATCCTAATTACTTTATCTTTAGCAGTTATGTGAAAGATTTGCATGGGTATTGTTGAAACAAGCAAAGGGGAAATAAGCAAATAAATAACATTTAAGAAGCTGACCAGCTCAAATAAATGAACTGTTATGGAAAAGCTGAATCATACTGACTCTGATTGCAATTGGCAAGAAAAACTACAGCCAATTTGCGAAAACATCAGGGGATTATCAGGCATATAAAAGTGACCATTTACAAAATTCATATCATTCTGTTAAAGAAGCACTACTTGTGACTATGTCCCACCAAGTGCAAATACTGAAAAACAAGCTCAGTGGAATGCTTGTGTTTGAAACTAATAATTCTGAAAGTGACATATTTTCTTACCTCTCTGAACAGAAACAATACTGTGATTGCAAAGAACGATCCGAGACGCATCCCGTAGCACTGGATCATGGTGAAGAGAAGGGCGAGTGTTCAGCTTAATCCAAAAAGATAAACTTCAGAAGTGATCCCTTCAAGCCTGCTTTGCTTGTGAGCGTTTTCAGACCTCTTCTTTTCTCAGTAAAAAAGAAATATACATCACTATCGTATGGCACAGATTTTTCCCCACTTGGAATTTTTCCTGGTTCCTATAAAGGTAACAGATAACAAAGTTGCTCCAACAACCTGCAGGCGTCTTAGCATCAGGCTTCCTTTGGCTTCTTCTCTGTTGAAAGAATGAAAGAGGGGAGGGAGAGGCTGGGAGAGTTTGCTGTAAACTTTAGAAGCACGTTTATTTTTTTGTTGTTTTCTCTTCTTGGTCAATGAGGAGTGAGAAAAGCATCAAACAGTCCTCGGAGTTGGAAGTTTTGCTAGGGTGGCCTCTGACTTTTGTCACCAAGTGGCTGTCTCTGGAAAACAGTTGCTTAAAAGGTAAAAGAGTAAATGAACAGGGGCAGGAGAATGAGAGAGAGAAAGAGAGGCAGACAGACAGACAGAGTGTGGGTATGTGTGTGTGGGAGAGCACGGGCGGGCGGGAGAGAGAGAGAGAAAGAGAGACCGCCTATTTCTGCAAGAATCTGACAGACCAAGGCTGGTCCTGGCCTCTTGCCAAGGAACAGGCAGCTGAGCAGTGTTCTTTAACTCTGTCCCTGAGGTGGCTAGACAGGGACTTGAAATATGTCAGTAAAGAAAAGCAAGAGGAAATTATGGGCCATTTTTTTGCATCACCTTGGGCTGAAGGAGTAGCAGGGTTGTCCAACTTTGGGAACTTTAAGACTTGTAGGTTTCGACCCTCTAGAATTCCCCAGTCAGTCATTCTGGGAGTCTTAAGGCTGGACACCTGGAATAGAACATAGGATTGCATTCTATTGACTCATGTGTGCTATGATCAGATCAGTAAAGCAAGGGGTTTTTTTTCCCCTCTTTCATACCCTGGAAATATTTGCTTATTTACATCCCTTATATTCTGTAAAGCAACAAACAAGAAAAGGATCATTAATAGTTCACACAATCTGGGTCAAATGCTACAATGTGTATGGATGACTCTATCAACAAAGAGGGCCATATCCATACATATTATAGCATTGAACTCAGGTTGTGTTAATCCTCATGAGCCCAAATACTTTGTGGACCGAGAGAGAGAAGAGTCATGAAGTGTAAGACTTAGGTCTCATCCAGTAATAGCACCTAGCCAAGTTTATCTGATTGTAAAAACTAAGTTAATTTAGCCCTGGTAGGACTTGGAGGGCAGACAACTTGAAATTAGAGAGCGGTTGGTTAGACTGGGTCAAAAAATATCCCAGAAAATAATGGTAAACTCTTCTATAACATTAACAAGGAAACTGCACAGATGAATTAACCAGGAACTGACCTTGAGAATATAGTAATTTTTACAGCATGTCATTTAGACACAACTGTATACTGTCCCTTAATGCATAGCCCATAAATTCCTTACAGTACTTGGAGGACTAGAAACCCTGTTGCACAGCAACAGAGCAATTCATTGCTATTATTTGTAAGGAGATTAAATCCAAGCACTCTGATCATAGAGAACATAGTATTAATTTACCTCCAAGACATTCCAGAATTCATCAGAAGAAGCTTTAACATTTGCAAATCAAATGGATCTGCATAACAGAATGATAGAGTTGGAAGGGTCCTTGGAGATCTTCTAATCCAACCCCTTTCTCAAGAGGAAACCTATACATTTCAGACAACTGGTTGTCCAGTCTCTTAAAAGTCTCCAGTTATAGAGCTCTGAGGGCAAGTCATTCCACTGGTTTGTTGTTCTCACTTGATATAGTGAAATATGGCCTTAGCTTTAGGCTTAGTGGGGATGCAGAAGTGGAGGAAGTCCTGCAAAGAATCCAAGACCATTTATTAGCTTCCCATAGCAAGACTAAAATAAGTTGTGCTCCAGTTCAGGTGTCATAGCTTTATTTTTATTTTTTTGCTCTAAAAGATGGTGGAAGTAATTAGGAGCTATTTTAGCACTGATCATGATTAATCAAGCTGAATTTGTTGAAAATAGAGATTGAATGGCAAATCAGGAGAAAATTTTTTATCAAATTATTCAAAGAAGAAAGAATAGGAATAAAGGAGTCAGCAAAGAGATTTCAGTAAAGTTGGAATGATACTGGAATTTCTAAGATGGAATTTGTTGAATCTGTTCATCACTATCAGCTCACAAACAAGGCCCCAATGGCTGATGTTTACAGGAGTTGAAAACCAACACATCTGGATGGCAGCATGTTGAGGAACCCCACTAAGTTTAGTCTTGTTTTTTTTTTCCTTTCCTGCTCGATAGTATACAATCCACTGTGCCTCTAGAACAATTAATTTTGGAAATCGAATGACAGCTTTAAAATATAGAGTGGATGGATTTTTTTTTCCCACCAGCTATGTAGGTAGCATTGTTTACATTTGAAAGATGCAGACTAGCCTGGGGAAGATCACAGTGGTAAGATCACAATTATACAATATGTGATGTTTCATACAATTGCAGGCTTGGTGAACTACAGTTCTTCAGATGCTGTTAGGCTAAAACTGATATCATGTCTATCTGGTGGCCCTACCTGTGTTCAGTACTTGAATATTTACAGGATCTCTTCTTGTATTTAGCTACTTGCATCTTTCCTGTCTCACAATTTAATCCTAAAAATGCCTACTTTAAGTAATTCTCACTGAACTCAGTACTATTTTGTGTATCCAGTAATAATTGGAACTCTTTATTCTTCAGTAGCAAGAATGGAAATCCTCCGGTCCACAGGCCAAACCTGGAGAACTAGACCACAGGTGTCAAACTCGCAGCATCATGTTGCCATTATGTGATGTTTCATGATGTTTTTTTTCTCTTTGCGGAGCTGGGGTTGGTGTGGCCTGTGCATGATGCATCTGGCCCTTGAGCCGCCAGTTTTACACCCCTGAACTAGACTTACCACCAGGCAGTGGTGGAATGCAACCGGTTTTGCTACCGGTTCAGTGCGTGAGTGCTTTGCCGCTGTGCAGCTTCTAAAATGCAAGTTTTTCCTTATCAGAGGCAGCCTGGGTGATTAGGAAGGCTGTGGAGGCATGCAAAATAGCTATTACGTGCAATTCAGGTGAGCAAAAAAAAGAAAAAAAAAGACAGGAATATAGGACAGGAAAGGGCAGGGGTGGGGGAGGGCAAACATCATCGCTGCTACTGGTTCGGTAGAACCGGTATGACCAAGCTGAACAGCACCACTGCCACTCAGCCTGTGGGACTTTAGACCAGCCCTTCTCCACCATCTGTACTCACTTCTCTCCCATGAAGTATGAAGTACTGCTTTCAAGAGAATTGCAGTGCCCTGAAGTAGAACTTCCCCATGCTTTCTTGAAAGGAAAGAGTGTGAGGCAGAAGGAAAAAAAAAACCTCTTTGTGAGCTAGTATTTCACCTTCCCAACTTGGAGCACTTCCCATCATTTTGAGAAAGGAACTAGGAAAAACTGCCTTCATTTGATTCAAATCATACATTAGGTGAAGGGGATCTGAGTTGGCATTCACTATGGGACACTAAAGCAATCTCTGAAAGGCAAATCTGGGACAAGTAAATAGTTGTACTTCCTATACTCTGGTTAATTTCAAGAGGGTTCGGTGTGTACCCATGCACCTCATTTTCCTTAGAAAGAAGTAAATGGAGACAGATCGTGTTTTATGGTCATACAAAGTTAATTTACGTACATATACACAACAGGCTGCAACACCTAGACAGCCTTGAACCTCTCGGAAGAAGTCAATAGCAAACCACTTCTGTTCTGTTGCCAAGAAAAACACATGAATGTGTCACCTGGAGTCAAACTCAAGGAGGAGTCTTTATCTTACTGTTGCCAGCTGAATGAAAAATGAAGGCTGATTACATATATAGTACAACAAATAACTGTATCCTCCAGATTTCTAAAAGTATCCTACAGAGAACAAATTCAGCCTTCTGGCTCATTTTCAGATCCAGCCCTGTATATTCTCCTGCTACACATGTAAAGAGTTTGCTTGATCCCCTAGCTTGTTTGATAGATGAAATAAAATTGGTAATCTCTATCCATCACCTGCATTTCTTAGGCCCTTCTAGTGCTTATATTTCTGACTATGACTTGTCTTTCTTGATCTTAAGAAGTCTCTCTCAGGAGATACAGTAGTCAACAATGATTGGCTTTACAGAAATCTTAGTGGGCAAGTTGATCTGAGGCATTGGTTAAACTGAGGATCTTAGTCAAACTCACAGTGTCACGTTGCTGTCACATGATGCATCCTGCCCATGGGCTGGCAGTTTGACACCCCTGATCTGAGGGATCAACTTGACCAGCCCTACTTACTCCAAACAGTTATTTTGTCTGGCCCCAATGATGACTCTGGAAAAAAATGTAACTAAACTAAAAAAGCACCAAAGGAAAACAGTATCTTAATGAGTCTATATTAAGGACAGGAATATGAACAATTTTTATGCACTGGAAAGAATGGAAGGGGAATAGAAAAAGATACTTATGTGGCACCAGTAGGCATTTTATAATTATAAAAAAGTCATAGGGAAAAAAGCAAAGTGCAAGCATAACATGAATTGCAATTAGATAGAGTTCTCGGCATCAGGTAATGGAATTTTTAAAGGTACACTAGAGAAGGATGAAAATATGTGCCAAAGAATTGCATCAGTTATATAGGCACTCTATCCTCCAGTATACCAGGTTTTAGTTAATCAAGTATAACATATAACAACCTATTTATGCAGGCACAAAGACACAAAGGTATCCTCTGTGCTAAAGTCGTACATTACTTGAGTTCAGACATTGCATGAAGCTGCCATTTGTTTTAAGAATGTTTGGCTGTATAATCCACAGAAGTCTTGTTCATCTATCACATGCAGTGCAAACTACATTATGGCTAAGGCAATGTATGATCCTTGGCCATAAATTTGGACCCTCAGCACGACTGGAATTTTTAGCCTCTGAGTTTATGTATTCTCTAAGCTCTAACATGGCTTATTTGATTCTGTCTTAGCATGCATTATTTGTGAACACAAGCAGTTATTGATTATAAGTCATAATTTTGTCGTACTGTTGTATATGAATGAAGTGATTATGGTTTGCTAAAACAAGTCATCACTTAGCATGATATAATAGCTGAGCAGCTAAATTTGGCTTCACAAACCAAGCAGATAACTTTGTTAACATCCAAGTGTGGAATGGAATTTTGTGGAGGGATATAGGGTTTGGAAGAGGGTCTATCATATGTATATTTCTGGCTTCAACTCTTTGCTCTTCAAATAAACTGAACTACAATTCCCATCAATTATAGGTATCATAACTATCACAGAAGGGCTCTTGTCAATTCCTTTTTGGAACCATTTAGTTATATAAGTTATGGAGGCCAAAGTTGCTTATTGATGACTCATGATTAACTTGAATCCCCTTTGACTAAATCATTTCTGGCTGTTAGCCTGATACACTGAACAAGATCACCTGATTTGGGCTGAAAAAAAATCTAGACAACATTGGATGACAGCAAATAGTTGGATATTCCTGTATCTTCCTGCTTCCAATTAGTGGTCTTCTAGATTTTTTGTAGTCCCGATCTTGCAGCCTCAATTCTGAATCATAACCTAAACAATGTTAGATTGCATGCTGTGCCACTCAGTTCATTCACTGATTTATAGTCAAGATACTGAATGATCTCCAAATTTAGAATGAGTAAACCATCATTATTTTAACATGGGTAAGCATCTCCTGCAAATAGAGCTCCTGAGGCAGAACAGGTTGACAGCTCCCTTATTTTCAGCCAATGCTGCAGCATCAGCATTTTCAAACCACTGTTGCATATTCAGTAGCCTGTTCAAGTGAACCAAAATCAGGTTTGCAAAGAACCTCTCCCTTGTTAGCTTTAATAGGTTAAAAAAAATGCTGCCCGATGAACAAACAGTGTTCCTCCTGAGGTGTTTTTCCACTTCCCTTGATAAGCGGTTAAAATGTCAGATGGCCCAGTTTGTGACCTAAGTGGCAATATGCCCAAAAGTGTTGGTGCACCCAAACTTAGTTGTGTAATGTTTCCATCTGTACAACCTAGCATTATCTGCTTTCTCTTCCTTTGTGGCAGAAACCTTCATAACCTCTAAATAGTGACTTGATAGAAGCATCGTCTACTTGGCTATAAATGGAGGATGGGGGGAATTTACTTTTAATGTCACATAGAGCAGGGAGTAGGAAGCAGAGACAAGCCTCTGCCCAGAGGTAAAATTCAGCAGGTTCTAACAGGTTTGCTAGAACCAGTAGTAAATTTTCTAAGCAGTTTGGAGAACAGGTTGTTAGAAGAAATCTCCTTTTGTTTTTTTCCACTTTACAGGGTTAATCCTGTCAGGAAGGCAGGAAAAAAACATTCTGGTGTTGTTTCTAGTCTAATCTTTATTGCCCTGCTTACAGAAACTACCCACCCAGTCACATGAACCCCCCCCAGTCCACCAAGCCACGCCCACAGAACCGGTTGTAAAATAATTAAATTCCACCACTGCCTGTGCCCTACATTCCTTCATTTTGCATACTTATTTTTAGCTAACTTCCATCATCATAGTGAAGTGACCTAAGTAGACAAGATAAGTGGTCCCATTTGAAAAATAAGATTTACACACAGTCATACACACAAACATTGGGATGATCCTTAGATGGTAGCAGAAAGTTATATAAAATAATAGCTTTTCAATGTTGTTGGGATTTTTACAGATCTCATTTCCCTAGTACAACCACAGTGGTTGTACAGAACACCAGGTCAAACATGTCAAACAGTACACCACATTTTGCATATACCACTTCCTCTTCTACTTTTTTCCCACCGCAACAACCCTGTGGAGTAGGTTAGGCTGAAAAAAAGTGATTGGCTCAAAGTCACCCAAACAACTTCCTTACAGAAAGATGGAAGCTAGAAAAAGAACGAGACCACACCAAAAGATATAGATACATGAATCTGTAAAAGGGCTTAAAAAAAATATTCTAAGGAAGCTACTTCATTTGGAAGAATTTTTGAGTAAGGACATTTTGACCTACCAATATTCTGGGTTCAAATTATCCCAAATGTGAAACAAAATTTGGCTGTCGTGAATGCTCCATCTTCTGCACTGCGATAATGATTTTTTTGACTTGTAACCAACTTTTCTCCCCCCCCCCCACAATTTTTTCCAGCCCTGCCTGAGCTACACAGCAACAAAAACCAACTCTTAATGTGCTGCTTGCTAACAGTTTAAATTGGAAAGGTTGATGTGGGAGTAAAGAATTGAAAATTAAACACATAGTCAAGCAGAAAAAAAACCCCATCCTGGCTGTTTGAAAAAACTCTTTGCTAGAGTGATGTTAGAATTCATGTAGGTGGATTGCAGGTGAATTGCATTGTGCTCTATTTTAAAGGCACATCTTGAAATGTGCGTGTTTGTGTGTACATTATTATCGTCCAGAAGAAGTATTGCTACTGTTGCTGAAGCTATGTTTCTTTGTAAGTATGGAGACAGAAAGATAGATGATATATAGATAGATATTCAGACAGACAATTGGCACTGTGTTGTTTTGGTTGGTGAGTTAATTAGTTAAGCTTGCTATTGGTGCATCCTGTATCTGTTAAGGTTTACTGAACTTCAGAGTACTTTTAGAAATGTGTACTTTGAGCTGTTTGGTTGAGATTAGTGTGCATTCTGTATATGTTCAGATCATTCCCTGATCCAATTAAGATTAATTGCCTGGGACTTCTTCTGAGCTGACCCCATTAGGAGAGTTTGTGCCAGGTGTGTTTGGGAGTGTATCTTGGTTTATTTACTGGTGAGAAGTTCTAATCCCAAGTCACATTAATAGCAGTTGGCCTTTTTTTTTTAAACTGAGGAACTGAACATGGGTCTGATGAAAAGTTTGATCCCACACAGTGGCAGGCAAAGTATCATTACTTCTCCTATGTTACATTAGCAGATTGTCAGCCAACAGCTATTTTTAGACTAGTAAATTTCTTTTTAGGGAAAGATAAGCAGGAAAAAAATTCCCTCCTGGTTTCAGTGGCTATTTTGTCCAGCATTTATCAGCAAGTTGCTCACATTTACTAAGTTTTAACTCCTGCTGCTGATGTTGAATTTTACATAGCCATCCTGGGCTCAACTGAAGAGGCTATCAAAAGTTGTGCCAAGAAGCTGCTGGGATCTGGATGGAATGAAACAAGTTAAACCTAAACCCGAGCAAGACTTTGGTTACTGTTTGTTCATCATGGTTCTGGGCCAGCTCCAGTGATGTCTCTCAAAGGGATCAGGAGTCCTCCTGGACTCATGATTATTGTTAGATGTACAGGGGAGGCCATGACCAAAAGGCCTTTTCCCAGCTTCCTCTGGTACATCTTGCCACTTCCAGGAATGGGGCAGGGAATCTGGCTGCAATGTCTCATGACCCACCACCATCTGATTCAATTTCTGTAATGCAGTTTGCACCAAGTCCTAAAGATGTTTTTCCAAAAGGCAACTGGACTTTCTTGGTTTCCCCTTGAAAACGTTTCAGTTCTCATCCAAGAAACTTCTTCAGTTCTTACATGCAAGGAAATTCAGAACTGAAGAAGCTTCTTGGATGAGAAGCGAAATGTTTTCAAGGGAAAACCAAGAAAGTCCAGTTGTCTTTTTGAAAAAGCACCTTTATAGACCCTTTGCATAGAACTGCCTTTAACAACCTCTTGAAAATTGCAGCTGGTTCAAACTGAAGCAGCCTGCTTATTGACTGACGCTAACTGCTCTGAGCATATTACATGTAATTGGCTTGACCTGCATTGATTGCCAATAGACTATGAGATGCTATTGAAACACTTAGTTCTCACTTGTAAAATCCTATTTGGCTTGGCACCTAGATGTTTCCAGGACTGTTTATCACCATGGGATTCAGCTTGACAAAGGAGCTACTCCCAGAAAAAGCTGCCAGTAGTACCCTATTTGTATGAGATGAAGGGGACTAATGCTACAAGATTCTGCTTTGCTGTCATTGTGTCCACATCATAGAACACATTTCCTTCCTCTAGAAATGAGATAGTTTCACACACACACACACACACCTGCAGCCCCTCAGTGGTGGCTTTCTGGAAATTTTGAAAGGCTGAACATTTCCAGAGAGCTTTATGAAATGATTGTGATTGTTACTTCTTTGATATCTATTTTTTATTGTTGCATATATAATCATTGCTTAAATCATTAATTTAATGTTTTATTTTAAGGTTTTATTTTTCCTGCATATCTTTAGTGCATTTTAGTAGGCTGCAAGCCAGCATGAGTCATGAAGTTTGGGTGGCATAAATGTTTGATAAATAAATCCAAGAAATAAATCAGTCCAGGGAGTTGGAGGGAGTGGCAGGGAGCTGTGTCATTCATTTTCCCTCTGGTAAACTAGTGAGTTGCAATTGGCAAGGGCAACTATTTTGTCAATTCCTCTCCCAGAGTATTCATTTTATGGAAAGGCACACGATCAAAATCTCCTCTGCACTTCTCAGCCCCCAGAAATTGCCTACCTCCAGTTTACACAATCTAAACTCCTACATATGATTATATAGGAGAGAATCCCACTGATTTCTTTGGGGAGACAGCATGTACTTTCCCCAGCGTGTCTAAAATAAATTAACTGAGGCATCTGCTTGCACAATGTAGATATGTAAATAAACTGTGCATGTCTGGAACAAAGTCAAAACTTGATCCCAAATCCCACTTCGAGTTTCAGATCTATATTTCAGGAGCAGAGAGGTGTCTGATTTAGTGTCTCTCAAGAAATTGTCTGCATATTAGTTGACCTGCCGGAAAGTGGTGATGGAAAGTCCTCCAGAGCTTTTAGAATCAAGTATGTCATCTCCTTTTGTGTTATCTCCCCAGCCTCCACTTATGGTAGCATCAGCAGCATTAGCAAAAAATAAAAATAATTGCCCGCTTTGGTTTGTCCAGCTGAGATCCATCCTTGGGTGATGGTGGGCTTATTCAGGAAGCTTTTTGCACTCTTGACAGGAGGCAGCTGCTTGGCTCGTCTGCCTGCACTTGGCAGCCTCTAAAAAAGCACATTTTTCTATCATTTGTTATGTAATATTTGTTCTCCATAGGCCAAAAATGTAAACGCCACTGTAATAGATGTGTTCGTCTTTTATCCTCCCTACTGGGCTTCCTCTCTTAGAATTAAACAAGGCAAAGAAAGCATGCAGGTTGTAGCTTCTGGAATTTTGTCCCACCCCTTGACCAACAGTGGCTGTAAGAGACATTTGCACTTCCTTGTAGATACTCTCTCTATGTGTGTTGAGAGTATGTCTACTTTCCCCTTATGCTGTGTCTGGGTGCATTATGAAGCACAGAGCTGCTTGCAAACCCTCCTCTCTGGGTCATGTGACCAGCAGGCAAGGGCCTAGAACCGCAATGGCAAACCTATGGCATATGTGCCAGAGGTGCCACACAAGCTGTCACCCCAGTTCAGCTCTGCCACACATGCATGCATGCGTCCTGCTAGCCAGCTGTTCTTTGAGTCCCTGCAACGCATGCATGGGGGGTGGGGCATGTGCGTGGGGGGGTGAGTGCATATGTAGGGGGCACATGCACATGCATGGGGGGCAGGGCACATGCAGCAGCTGCATGGATATGCAGGGCACCTGTGGGGAGCAATGCACATATGCATGGGGGCAGACAGCATGTGCAGGGGCCACACACGCATTGCATTTTGGGGATTCGGGCACATGGGCACGCATTTGTGCCCTCACACATGCACTTTGGGCACTCAGTCCAAAAAAGGTTAGCCATCACTGGCCTAGAATGACATAGTGGCTAATTTTCCAATTGTTTTTTCAATCTTTTCCTGAAGACCCCCGGTGATAGAGCACTAACAACTCCATCTGTTAATTGTTCTTACTGCCAGGAAATGTTTCCTTAGTTCCAGATTGGATCTCTTTAACAAGCTTCCAACCACTGCTTCTTGTCATGTCCATGGCTACTTTTCAAAATAAATCAACCCTCTCTTGTCTGGGACAATACTTCGAGTACTGGAAGGCAGTAATCATATCACCCCTAATCCTTTTCTTCGTAAAGTTAGACATATCTCATTCCCACAAACATTTATCATTCAGTTTAGCCCACACATTCCTTATCATTTTTGTTGCTCCTCTCTGCACTCTTTCTAGGGCCTCTGCATCTGTATCATGGTGACCAAAAATGGGATGCAGTATTCCATGTGTTTAATCATAATTCTTAATCAGCCTTTATTTAATTAATTTTATCTAGATTTTAAATTGTTATATATGTGTCTTTTATCTGGCTGTACACTGCCCCGAGTCCCTTGGGAGAGTGGGCGGTATATAAATGCTGAAATAAAGATAAATAAAGATGTGTGATCTCACTAGTGCATTATAGAGTGGTACTACCACTTCTTGTGATCTTGATGCTATTTCTCTATTGATGCAACCTAGGATTGCGTTGGCTTTTTTTGCTGCTACAGCACACTGCTGGCTCATATTTAATCCGTAGGATTGCCCAGTTGCGGCCCTTTCTGGATCTGGGCGCTCTTCGCACAGTCACTTCTACCCTAGTGACCTCCCGTCTGGATTACG
>JAEANM010017433.1:0-12955 GCA_017656035.1 Myanophis thanlyinensis | reverse complement strand
ATTGAAGAAGTCATACTGGCACATCTGGGAAAACCCAAATCTGAACTTCCGGATTTTCCCATCACCCAAGTAAATTCTACAATCCATCCTCTTCAACCGTCATACCATCACGTTGCCTAATCCAGCATGGTTGAAAGAGAAACTACTTCTTTGGTCAACCTCTCGCAGTGTTAATTGACCTACCCTTGAAATCCTCAAAGAATTTTATTGACATCCTCAAAGAATTTCATTTAGACTACCAACTATCCTCTAAGAGATTACCCCTCCCAATTTCCCAAGCTTCAACAATGGCAGCATAGAAGCCTCTATGGGCAGTATGGTTTCCAGTGCTGACAGGCTTCCCTCCTCAGGAGAATATGATGTCCTGGAAAAGAAAAAGAACACAAACACACACAAAACGTAGGGGATTAATTTATTGTCCAAAATTCTGAAATTAACCTCCTCTCCCCCCCAGGGGACTCTGGTTTGTCAGTGAATTTGTCATGAAATTGTTTTATCAACGTATCTGCTTTTACATTCCAACTTTTCACCTATGCAGCGTCAGACAAAAGGTACCTTTTCCAATGTATCAATTAATACAATTGTCCTCTACCAATTTAGAATCTAAAATTCTTTTTACTTCATAATGTATTTCGCCTTGGACTCTACCATAGGTTTGGAAGGCGTAATGACTGGGGTCGTAATCTGGAATTCATTACAGATTTCAACAGATTACTATGGAATACAGGATGTACTTTCCCTAATAATTTAGGAAGACTAAGTTGCACAGTTACAGGGCTTATCACCTTCACTATAGGAAAAGGTCTTAAGAATTTGGGTCCTGTTTTTTTGCTTGGTAACCTTAATTTTAAATATTTTGTTGAAAGATATACCCTGTCCCCTACTTTGAAAGAAGATTGAGGTGATCTATGTTTATTGGTTTGGGCTTGTGGAGTGGCTTTGCTTGCATCCAGTGGTTTCCTTGGGGCTCTTCTCCCTCTAGTGGCTGGGGTTTGTCTCTGTTATGGGACTGGTGCAGGGGCCAAGCATTTGGATGCTCTATGGTCAATTTGTCCACAGCAGTAGCATTTGATGGTGCTGGTTGTCTGGGCAGGTGGTTTCTCTGAGGGTTCACAGGAGTTTGCCAGGTCATGGGCCTCCTGAGCGGTTTCTTGGGAGGGGCTTTCCCATGTGGGTAAATCTCCCTCTCCATTGCCAGAGTCATTATGTACCAGTCTTGCAATCGTTCTGATATCCCCCTGATGCTACAAGCTTTCTGGACTTGTTGGTTGATGGCTTCTTTGAAGTAGTGGAGGAGGGTCCCCTTTAGCCAGTGCCTGAGGTTTCCGGCTACTCATCTGAAATCCCAGACAAAGTCCTTTAGGGGTTTGTGCCCTTAGTTCATTTTTTTGATGTGGGTTTCGTTTTCATGCCTGCGGTCAGTGTCTTCAAACCTGGCTGTCAGTAGTTGGGCAAAAGCATCACTGTCAGTGTTCCGAATGTCAGTAGAAGGAAAAGCCAGATACAGTATCAAACAAACCATGATGTTCTTTACTTCTCTGCATGATCAGTACAAACTGAATTACACAAATGATCTTTAGTCAGTGCTGATACCTAATGTTCCCACGACCATATATATGTGCTCCTAGTGCCTGCGCACATGCCCCCACCACATGCTACTACACCCCCATGCCTTGCAGCATTCATTGGCTCAGCTTCTTGCCCAGCCCCCACGTCAGCTAGTCCAGTTATGTTCGTCCTCATCAGCTGGTTGCAAACCAGCATTCAGCAGTCAACTGCCTGCTTCTCAAGGTTTGTTTGGAGCATGTAGGAGGCAAGCAGGCTGAGCAGCAACCCATGGACAGCCCCCCCTGCATCCTAAAGGGCAGCCTCGGAGCTGCAGAGCCGAGGCTGACAATCAGCATCTTCTAGTTCAGCAGCCCCCTCTTCATGTAATTGGGCCACCCATTCTGCTGTGCCCCCTCATTCATTCCTTCTGTGATGGCAGAAATTAAATCATGATTGGACTGGTACTGGTTACTGTAGCAATCGATGTATGCCCACACTCAGTTGAGGAAGTAAGCTAATTTGCTGAGAGTTCCGTCAAAAGTCACCCTAAAGCAGGGCTGTTGGTTGGGCATGGGTGGTCTCGGTTTGGCAGGGCCTGGTAGGGACAGGACACACTGTTGCATTCGGCCAGGCTGCTGAAGAGGGGCCAGCTGTGGGTCAGGAATCTGCTCCTAGGCTGTTCCCATCTGCTGGGGGTAGATCAGTGCAAATCCAGGGTCTGGAGTCCACTGATATTGCACCCACCCTTGGCCTGGGTAGAAAGCCCAACCAGGAGGAATGGATTCTGCAGGAAGCAGCATGCTAACAGGCAGTCGAAGGGGGGGGGGGCGCGCTGGACTCGGCTGCATTCCAGCACCAGGGGCAGTCGGTTGCTCAATGCCTGCATCAGGAGTGAATAGTGTAGCCCCCCCCAGCCGCTTCTAGCTGAGTGGAAAGCTGATCCTGCAAAATGGCCACTTGCAGACTCCCGCTCTGAAAAAGTGAACATGGGTTGAGTTAGAGTCCATCTCAGATGGATCGTCTGGGTCCTAAGGTAGAAACTCCACAATTCCAGATGCTCAAACCTCTCTGGAAGACTGGTCAGCAACTGGCTTCGTGAGGGGGGCTGCAGATTCAATCCCCTGGAGCTGCCAGACCCCACAAGCCTCAGCTCTCTCCCCATGTGGGAGGTTGCAGGTTCCTTGTCAGGCCAGCATCCAGGCAGCATTCCAACACCTTTCTTTCCATCACCATCTCTTGGCACGGTTCTAAGTGGTTGTGAGGCTGGTGTGTTTGCTCCTTAGGACAGGCACTCAGCTGCTGCTCCAACTCATAGGCTTTTTAAATACCAGTATGTTATTAATATTTATTATTAAATATACATCAAGTCTTACAAATGATAGATTAAAAATACTTTAGAAAGAGAAAGAAATCTTAATTATTTTCCTCAGTATCAAGAAGACATGGGAAGCTTTGATCATATTGTAGTTTCATTGAAGGATCTTCCATTCAGATATTCTTATTATTGTTGCTGCATTCGTTTTTGCTGTAATTTTAAGCTTCATTTCCTGCTAAAATCATGTACTCATGATTTTGTAATAATTTAAATTCTGAGATTTGAGTGAGCATCTCTTTGTCTCTAGATACTTGCTGTTCTTATTCTAATTCTGAGAAAAACATATATGGAGAATTAGAAAGACCTCTTGGCTCTGGTATCTTAATTCTGTGGTATCCCCAGAAGCAACTTAAAGCAGATATTGGTTCATTCAGATATATTTGGGTCTTAATTATCATAGCTGTGTCTTAACTATCATTACTGTACATGTGAAATGTAATGTAAATCTGCTTTTAGTATTTATTAGTAAGATAAACTAAAAGATGTTTATCGGTCTTTATCACGATCAGCTGTGGGACACTCTGATCATTGCATGATTCACCTTGTACCGACTTACAGGCAAAAACTTAAAACCATGAAACCAACAATTAAATCAATGAGGACTTGTCCTGAGGAGGCAAAGCTAAAGCTACAGGTTTGCCTTGATTGCACTGATTGGAATGTTTTCGAAGATGCCTCTGCAGACTTAGATGACCTCACAAATACTGTAACATCATATGTCAGTTTTGTAAAGACTTATGTGTGCCGACCAGAAACCTGCAAATATACAGTAAAAATAAACCTTGATTTACAGCTAAACTTAAGCGGGCTACATCGTTCCAAAGAGGAAGCCTACAGGAAAGATAATAGAATGCTGTGCAATCAGGCCAGAAACTTATTAACAAGGGAGATCAGAGCAGCAAAAAGAAGGTACTCTGAAAAGCTAAGGAATCAGTTCTCAATAAATGAATCAGCAAACATGTGAAAATCTTTTAAAAATATCACCAATTACAGCAAACCTCCTTTCCATGCTGAAGGAAACCAACAACCAGCAGATGGCCTGAATGTGTTTTACTGTAGATTTGAAAGTAAACTACTGCCACCTATCTCCACAATCCCCATCTCAAACACATCAACAACAGTTAAGCCTCTTTAACCCCATCCCATTGGGCTCACCACCTTTGGTGATTACAGAAAATGAGGTGCAAGGTCTATTTCACAGAGAAAAGCCAGGAAAAGCACCAGGCCCAGACAAGATAACTCCTTAAAAGTTTGTGCTGACCAACTGGCTCCCATCTTCACCCAAATCTTTAATAAATCACTAGAGATGTGCTATGTTCCTTCTTGCTTCAAACACTCTACTATCATCCCAGTGCTGAAGAAACCCTCCGTCAAGAAACTGAATGACTTCAGACCAGTTGCTCTAACATCTGTAGTTATGAAAACTTTTGAAAGGCTACTGCAGGCCCACTTGAAAACCATCACAGATCCGCTGTTAGACCCCTTGCAATTTGTATACCAAGCAAATAGATCGACAGATGATGCTGTTAATATGGCTCTGCACTACATCCTACAACATCTTGAATGTTCAAAGACCTATGCAAGGGTCCTCTTTGTAGACTTCAGCTCAGCATTCAATACCATCATTCCAGATATTCTTCTAACTAAACTAAAACAGCTAGCTGTACCTGAATACACTTGTAAGTGGAACATAGGTGTTGTGTTCTGCACACGTGCGGGTGCAGTTCCCCCTCTAGTCTGCCCGCAAGAACTATTGAACCGGCAGCGGATTGGCTGCCAGGCTGGGGAGTTCCCATTGGCTGGAACGCTCCAGCCAATAAGGTAAATGACAGGTGGGGCCGCGGCAAGATACAAAACCCGTGGCCCATCTGGAAAGCTGGCTAAGAAAAGCTCATTGTGAGTTTTGCTCGTGGTTTGAAAATAAAGGGCTCCCTCGCGGTCATCTAGACCACCCCACGCCTGGCGTATTTTTTGCTGTAAAAAGACCGGGTTTTCAGCTACAACACTGGTGACGAGGATGGGATTGGAAACAATGATTTTCCAGACCCTCAAGTAGCCGACGATTCAAATGACATGGCAACCACACCAACAACCTCAGCAAGCAGCGCTTTCCAATGCGACCCATACGATCCGAAGGCGGAAACATGGGAGATGTTTATGGAAAGATTCAATTTTTTCCTCATTGGCAGTCGGTTGACCAGTCTCACAGATAAAGAAAAGCAAGGCATTTTCCTGAACGTCTGCGGTAAGCCCATCCACCGGATGTCCAGATCGATAGCTGGCCCACAAACAATGATGGAAGTGGACTGGTCGGGGCTGAAGGGGAAGCTACAAGCTCACTACACCCCAAAACCATCACAGCTATCCCGAAGGCTGAAGTTCTACAGCAGAAGCCAGGCAGAGGGAGAAACCATTGCCGACTTCATAGCAGAATTGAGGGCAATGGCCACCGATTGCGGCTTCGATGCCCAACTAGACTGGATGATCAGGGATAGATTGGTCACTGGCCTCCGTGATGACAAGCTGAGGTGAAGACTCATTGCAAGACCAACACTGACCCTCACTATTGCCATTGAGGAAACCATGGCCACAGAAGCCAGCTACTCCCCGTCCAGGGACAAAAGACCCAGTAATGTTTTCCAGGCAACCTATGAGGGAGACTCGGAGGAAGACCAGGGCGAAGATGGTGATGTCCACCTGGTCAAGCCCACGAGGGGCCCCAAGATGGCCACCAAACTACGCCAAACACCTTGTGGGGGATGTAATGGGAGTCACCAGTGCTCCAATTGCCCCTACCTGCAATCAATTTGCAGCCACTGCAAGGACACATTTTTCATGCCTGCAGATCCCTACCCCCGGTGCAGCCACTGTCAGGGGGCCCAACGCAAGGACCTCGTGGCACAATCTACAGGAGGGGGACATCTTACAACAACAACAGATGGGACCCCAACAAGTCCAGGAGGCCAGACGAGGAGTGCCACATGATCTGTGAGGATATCCAGCAAACATCGCATGAAGAAGCAAGCTCGGATATTTTCAGCACCATGGTCAGCATAAATGGCAAAAATTGCAAAATGCAGATCGACTCAGGGTCCCCAGTTACCATCATGTCCTGGAAGGCTATCAAAGACATACAACCTTCCCTCAAGGTGGGGGACCTCACCCCAGCAACAACCATCCTACGAGACTGCCAAGGGCGCCAAATCCCTATTCTGGGCTGGGTAGACTTCTTAGTCAAATTCCAACAATTCTCTGACTACCTGCTTCTCCTGGTTGCGAAAGGAACCTTCCCCCGCCTTCTGGGCAGAGATTGGTTCCGCCGTTTGGGTCTACACATCAGAGAAATCAGCCAGGTCAGCACCACCCTGGACGCAGACATCGCCAGGGAATTCGAGGATGTTTTTAACAGTGAGCTGGGGAAATATCGGGGGACACCCATATCCTTTAGTTTAGACCCAGGGGTGCCACCAAAAAGAATTAAGCCCTGCAGAGTCCCCTTGGCCCTCAAGCCTAAGGTCAATGAACAGTTAGACAAGCTAATATCTCAGGGGATGTTGGTGCCAATTGACCACGCCAAATGGGAGACCCCAATTGTAACCTCCATCAAGCCAGATGGCTCTATTTGTCTATGTGCCGACTACAAATGCACGTTGAATAAGGCATTACAATGGCACACATATCCGGTCCCAGTCATTCAGCACCTCCTCCATTTGCTGGGACAAGGGAAAATCTTTGCAAAACTGGACCTGGCACAAGCTTACCAGCAACTGCCAGTAGACAATGCAACGGCTGAGGCACAAACAATCATAGCCCATAGGGGGCTTTCAAGTGCACACGCCTACAGTTTGGGGTCAGCACAGTCCCTGGCATTTTCCAATCACTAATGGAGCGTTTGTTACAGGGCATCCCTGGAGTCACCCCGTATTTTGACGATGTCCTCATAGCAGCAAGCGACCACCAGGACCTCACCAATAAACTGAGGGCAATGTTGCTGAGGTTCAGGGGGGCTGGGTTCAAATTGAATAAAAAGAAGTGTTTGATAGGCATCCCAGAAGTCAAATTTTTGGGTTTTAGAATTGATGCTGCGGACCCAACAAAAAACAAAACAGCTGCAATTCGTAACGCCCCACCCCCAACTAACAAAACGGAACTCCAAGCGTTTCTGGGGCTACTAAATTTCTATAGCATGTTCCTGTGGCATAAAGCCACAGTCGCAGAACTGCTCCATAGACTCTTGGACAAATCGACCCCATGGCACTGGGGCAAGACCGAGCAAAAGGCTTTTCAGGCTGCAAAGACTTTGGTCACCTCAGACAGCCTATTAGTCCAATACAATGAATCCACCCCAGTCCAATTAACATGTGATGCCTCCCCATATGGGGTGAGAGCAGTACTCAGCCACACCTTTCTGGATGGGTCCTTGGCACCAATTGCATACTTCTCTAGAACCCTATCGACAGCCGAGAGGAATTACAGTCAGCTAGACAAAGAGGCTCTGGCTGCAGTGGCAGGAATCAAGCATTTCCATGACTACCTTTATGGCCGGAAATTCACACTTATCACCAACCATAAGCCCCTGTTGGGTCTTATTGCTGGGGACAAACAAACCCCCCAAGTACTTTCCCCTCGCCTCATGCGCTGGACTGAATTCCTGGCAGCTTACTCTTATACTCTGGAATACCGGCCCAGGTCCCAAATCGCTCATGCAGATGCCCTCAGCCGCTGCCCGGTGCAAATCAACCTCATTGACCCAGCACCCACTCTTCCTGTCCTCCTTCTGGAACATTTACCAGACAGCCCGGTTACTGCAAGCCTTATCACAAAACACACCCCCAAAGACCACACATTGGCCACTGTCCTACAATGGGTGTTAAAAGGGTGGCCTGCCCAGCAGAGGGGGGGCCATTTAAGCCTTATGAATACCAAAAAGTGGAACTGTCCACCCAGAAAGGCTGCCTGCTATGGGGACATACTGTAGGGTCATCGTACCCACACAACTACAGTTTTCAATACTCACGTCCCTCCATGAGGGCCACCCAGGCATAGTTAGAATGAAAGCATTGGCCAGAAGCTATGTCTAGTGGCCGGGCATCAACAAGGACATCGAAACCAAAGTCAAGCACTGCATCCCATGCCAAGCATCCCATGCAGCCCCCCCAATGGCTCCTGTTTCCAAATGGGACAACACTCAGAATCCATGGTCCCGCCTACACGTTGATTTTGCAGGACCAATTCAAGGACACATGTTACTCATCATAGTCGATGCCCATTCAAACTGGACAGAAGTTCACCCAATGCATTCAGCAACCACCGAAACAGTCATTGCCACATTACAGCAGCTGTTCACAACCCATGGCATTCCGGACATCCTGGTTTCAGACAATGGGCCACAATTCACCGCGGACAATTTCAACACCTTCCTAGCCAGCCTGGGCATACACCATGCCTCCTCAGCGCCATACAGACTGATAGTGAATGGCCGGGCAGAACAGGCTGTCAGAACCACCAAAGACACGCCCAAACGTATGACAACTGGCAACTTACAGCAGAAAATCAACACGTTTCTCCTGGCCCAACACTCCACCCTCTCCCCAATCACGAACCGCAGCCCGGCAGAACTCTTGATGGGCCGTAAAATAAAGATTCCCTTGAGCCGTGTTCACCCAGACGACCTCCACACCGACGCGGACCAATCTTCCCCGGGGACAAGGATATTCTTAGAGGGGGAGGGGGTCTTTGCACAAAATTACCCGGGGCCACCCAAATGGGTACCCGGGACCATAGCACGGTCAACCAGGCCGAAGTCATACGAAATTCGGCTGCAGGACGACTGTGTCTGGAAAAGACACGTCAACCAACTAAGGGGCAGGGTTGTTGGAGGTGCCGACCAAAACCGAGGCACAGGACAGTGACAGGAACAGGGCCCAGACAACCCCGGGAAGGGGTGGCCTACAGGGGGGACCCTACGGTGCACGTCCGATGCCAGAGACCTACCTAGAGCCAGTCCTGAAGCCACACCAGCCGCTGAGGCCCAACCGCTGCCGCAGTCACCTCCACCGCCATCAATGCCGCTGCCGCTGGGAACACAAGTGGTTCAGGGCACATCCTCCCAGGTGGCAGCAGCTCAAATGAATGGAGCCTGTGCTGTTCGACCAGAGACAGGCACCGCCCTACTTACCTCAATGACTACGCATGCGCAGTCAAATAATCTGGAACACTCCGTCTGAGAGGGGAGGGGTGTTATGTGCTGCGCACGCATGGGCGGAGTTCCCCCTCTAGTCCGCCCACAAGAACTATTGAACCGGCAGTGGATTGGCTGCTGGGCTGGGGAGTTCCCATTGGTTGGAACGCTCCAGCCAATAAGGTAAATGACAGGCGGGACCGTGGCAAAATACAAAACCCACAGCCCACCTGGAAAGCCAGCTAAGAAAAGCTCATCGTGAGTTTTGCTCACAGTTTGAAAATAAAGGGCTCCCTCACGGTCATCTAGACCACCCCACGCCTGGCATATTTTTTTGCCGTAAAAAGACCAGGTTTTCGGCTACAACAATAAGCTTCCTAATGGACAGGAAGCAGCAGGTGAAGCTAAGCAGAATCACATCCGATACCAATACAATTAGCACAGGACCCACCCACCCTGCCCAAGGCTGTGTGCTCTCTCCACTTCTCTCTCTATACCAATATCTGCACCTCAAAAGATCCACCTGTTAAAGGACTTAAGTTTGCAAATAATCCACAGTGATTGGTCTCATTTGAGACCACAATGAATCAGCATACAGATGGGAGGTTGAACAACTAGCCTTGTGGTGTGACTGGAACAATCTGGAACTGAACTCAAAACTGTAGAAATGGTGACAGACTTTAGGCAAAATCCTCCCATAATACTACCTCTTACAATACTAGACAACACAGTATCAACAGTAGAGACCTTCAAGTTTCTAGATTCTATCATATCTTAAGACTTAGAATGGACACCCAACATCAAAAACATCATCAAAAATGCACAATAAAGAATGTTCTTTCTGCGCCAACTCAGAAAGCTCAAACTGTCAAAGAACTTGCTGATACCGTTCTACAGAGGAATTATTGAGTCTGTCATCTGCACCTCTATAACTGTCTGTTTTGGCTCTGCAACCCAACAAGACAGACACAGACTTCAATGGATAACTAGAACTTCAAAAAAATCAATTACTACGAACCTGCCTTCCACTGAGGACCTGTATACAGCATGAGTCAAAAAGAGAGCTGTGCAAATATCTACAGACCACTCACATACTGGGCATACATTGTTTCAACCTCAAAACGACGCTATAGGACACTGCACACCAGAACAACTAGACATGAGGACAGTTTTTTCCGAACACCATCACTCTGCTAAACAATAATTCCCACTACACGTCAAAGTATTTACTAACACTGTATTACTATTATTCTTCTCATCATTCCTGTTATCTATCTCCTCCCACTTACGACTATAACTTTGTTGCTTGTATTTTTATGATTTATATTGTTTATTATTTCCTAGTATGATTTGATTCCTTATTTAGAACCCAATGTCTATCACTAAGTGTTGTATCTTATGATTCTTGATGAATGTATTTTTCTTTTTATGTACATTGAGAGCATATGCACCAAAGACAAATTCCTTATGTGTCCAATCACACTTGGCCAATAAAGAATTCTATTCTATTCTATTCTATTCTATTCTATTCTATTCTATTCTATTCTATTCTATTCTATTCTATTTTGCCTGAAGATCTACACACAGAAGTTAAAACTATTGACAACATAAAGGAGGATTGTTGGAATCTGTGAACCCCCAAAGCTGCAACAAAATAATAGATCTTGTTAGGGACATGCAGGGATATGGATGAATGATAACACAATGTCACAAGAATAATGAAGAACAGTAGGGAGTTTCTGCATATATGTAGTGAAATTGAGATATCTTGAATCCTTCTGAACTAATGAGAACTGATTTTTTGATGCAGGTCTTTGAAATCCAACAGTATCTAAGAAGCAGGGGAAGGAGGGCTGAGTGATTCAAGCAGTATTGTGGCATCACAGTATAAACCCTGTTCTTTTTCTATCTGCATGTAATGTCACATGCTCCGAAAGGGCAGAGTTTATGGCAGAGCAACATGATGCTGCTTTTATTATTCTATTGAAAACAGTGACATATTGTAAACATTGTCCTTGAAATTCATTTTTAATGTTTTGTGCAATAAAATTTTCCCTGGTGAATTTTTAGTATCTTGAATAAAGACATTTTAAAAAGCAAGTATATAAAATAATTTAAAGAGGGAATGCATATTTTTTCAAAGGATTTTGGGTGCAATATACAAAGTAAAAATGAATGAGACAGTGATGCATCTGTATAGTATCCTTTGATTTCAAGTATTCAGTACCCTCTGCTATATGTTCCAGAACTGAAAACTTTCTGATAGAAGGATAAAAGTTTACATTATAATTTACAGGCAAAAGGTTCTTCTGTTAGACAGCCCTTATTATTAACTACTTCATAATAGTTTCTGTATTATCTAACAATTAATTGTTATCCACAATTGTTACCCATACTATTAATATATTCTGTTGCAAGTACTGTTTTATTATAGTTTATTATTACTATTCTATCAAACAGACAGATTCTATATGCTTAGGAAGCACACAAAAGAAACAAATGGAAAAGGAAATATTTAAGGACTAAGAGGAAATAATCAAGCATTAATTCCTAATGTTACAAATTGTTGTCATGGTTAGTTGGGGTAAGAACATTTTTCCACAGTTAAATAGTTCTTGAAGTTGCCTAACAACTGAGCCTTCTAAAACTGTCTGTAACATTGCTGAAAGTTGCTGGTATAATAGATTCTGCTTTCTTCTTCACAAGGTTGTTGGTAAATGAGATATTTTTCTACTAACAGTGGGTTATGTAATCCATCTTGGCCATAATTAAAGGGAAAGAAACACAGAAAAAGAAGCCATGAATAGGTGCTTTACCCATTGAAGCAAAAGTGCCATAATATACTCTTGATATTTCATATTTTGTTTATCATCCCTATGTCAGATTACCTTTGTTTCAATACAACATGGCAAACTTCAGTTTATTTTATTTTAGAAGAAAGAATTTGGAAGGCCATATTTTAATTCCTTTCTGTAAATAATTAAAATAGTCTAAAAGTGTTTTGAAAACTACTTGCAGTTTTGTTGGATGATGAAAACTTCCTAGTACATAATACTTGAACAAACAAATACTAAACAGGAATATAATCAATCTTTTCTTTATAGAGAGGGTTCGTACTCACAAGTCCCTGTCCATTGGAGGCTGAAGTTCACAAATTTGATTGGGCAAGAGAGAAAAAAGTTCTATTTCCATTCTCTTAAGGACCTGGTTGAACATTCCATTCTTTGCAGCCTTAATTGCATCTTTTCATTATTCATTAATTATTATTAATAATGAATAATTATTCATTATTCCCATGTTCCACTACATATTCCAGAATCTGGAATAGTGCAAAAATAGTGCTTTGAACTGCTCTGGTCTAAAATATAGCTATATTTATAATTTTATAGGCTGTTCATGAAATATTTCTACTGAACATTTCTATTGCTTTATGTTTAACCATAGAAAAGCATAATTAATATCAACTTATTCAAGATGCTGAATTGTTACTTCCCTCTAGAAAAAAAATACCTCTGGAATCTTCTCAAATATTTTGGAGAATCTGACTATAAATTGAATGGAACAATGCATTATGAATAAAAGAACTGTTTTGTTGAGGGATTAGAGAACAATTCTCAGAGGAACCAAAAGAAGATAATCCAAGATGATGATGAGAGAACAGAAAAGGAAGAAATCCATCCTGTAATGTGAAATTAGTAGATTCTTAATGATTCCTTTTTTATAGCAGTATCCTCTAAGATTGCTCTAGTGCTCTTCGCACAGTCACTTCTGCCGTTGTGACCTCCCGTCTGGATTACGCCAACGCTCTCTACATGGGGCTCCCCTTGAAGAGCGTCCGGAGGCTGCAGTTG
>JAEANM010017432.1:0-12956 GCA_017656035.1 Myanophis thanlyinensis | reverse complement strand
CATATATATACCGCCCCCTCTCCCTAGGGACTCGGGGCGGTGCACAGCCAATAAAACATAGATATATAAATAACAATTTAACAGTTATGCATATACCCATCCACACATACCAATATATGACACAGAGAAACATCATAGTCTAGTTTGAATGTATACATATACACGGCGAGGTGAAAAAAGAATCCTGCGAGTTTATAAGACGGAGGGCCTACACAACAAAGCTGATCCAGAATCTAGGAGTCCTGCTGTAGATGCTTTGAAACCGCTTCCCAGAGGGGAGCGACAAAAACAGGCCGTGGAGTGGGGATGTGGGGTCTCTAACAATGCTTTGAGCTCTAAGCACATAGTGCTTATTCCAGTAGGGAGACATTCCCTGAGGATGGATTCCAGCATGAGTCCGAAAGCTCGGAAAAGTAAAAAATCTTTGGTCCTGATGACCGACCCAAATTCGATCTCGTAACATTCTGTTATCTAGATTTCTCTGTAATCCACCGAAATTAATTTTCTGTCCACAAATCTACCCTGCCAACCTGAATGAAGGAATTGTTGTACCTCTAGTAGTGTCATTATTTCCCGTAATTTTTCACATACTTTTTTGCAGAAGGCATGAAACTTAATGTGGAATAAATGGGACAAAAACAATTAATACAGAACTAAAAGTCCCAGGATCAAACTAAAACCCGGGAAAACCTTAAACATGTCACTGTGTCCCCCAATTTCATGCTCACTTCTCCAGCTTACCCACTTCGGTCACGGAATATTGACAGTTCAGTATTCATTCCAAGATTGTTTTTTTCCCACCTGGATTCTTTTGGATTCCCCTGAGTTTTTAAAAAAGCACAGTTGAACAAGGACATTTATTAAAAAGAAAACATGAATGTTGGTTATTGTCAGCTCGGTAAACACTAAGTAATTTCATTGCTTCCAAATGAGAAGACAGAAGGGATTGGATCTACATTAAATCAGAGCTCATCAAAATGAGTTGGACATGTTAAACATAATCCATTCGTTTCACAGAGGACTAACAGCAGTTAACTTCCTCTGACTCTAATCTTTTGGTGGAATCAGAGAACTGGCTTCTGAGAAAAGCTTCTAAGGCTGAAGGAATTCTTGTTGTGATGAAACATACAAGTTGGTCCAGAAAGTTCTCCTTTATCTTCTTCTTCTTTACAACAAATTAATAAACTTCAGAAAGCCTCATCCTCTACCTTCCCAATTGTAGCCTCAGAAATCTGTTACTCGTAGCTCCTTCCTACACCTCTTAGAACTGACCAATTAGGCATTGCTTTCCTATAAAGAGGTGCAGTTGAAATGAATATGTTTTATATTTTACAGATGATGCTTCCTGACAGAGCGCTCTTATACTTCCAACGTCCATATTTATTCTGCAAATGTTTATTTACTTTGCAGTTTTACATAAAAGAGAGTAAAATGGTTTTTTTTCTCCCCAAGTCACGTCCGATTCTTGGAGTCTGCCTGAACAAGTTCTCCTGAAATTTTCTCGGCAGAAAACAGTGATTTTCTCGCAGCCCTGGGAAAGGAGGCAGTGGCAAGTGACTGGTCCAAGGTCACATAGCTGGCTCTGTGCCTAAGGTGGAAGCAGTAGTCCCTGTGGTCACGTGAGCAAAATTCGGACAGTTTGCAACTGACTCACATTTATGACGGTCGCAGTGTCCCGGGATCCCCTTTTGCGACTTTCTGACAAAGCAAAATCAACGGTGAAGCCATATTCACTTAACAACCGTGTTACTAACTTAACTGTAGTGATCCACTGAAGAGCTGTGTCGAGAAAGGTCATGAAATGGGGCAAAACCCAGTTAACAAATGTCTCACTTAGCAACAGAAACCACTCCTTGGTATATTCTAGTAAAAAATTATATACAACTCATGCAACATAAATCTGCTCTTTCCCTTCGCTCTATCACCAGAGCACTTTTCCTTCGCTCTATTACCAAAATGTGAACAGTAAATGAAGGCACTGCATCCATTTCTCAGTGCCTCTGTCCTTAAGAACAGAATTAAATAGAAGGAGATGCTAAAAATATATTTTACTGAGCCGAAGAGCAATCATTTATTTTGAAAAAATTTGGTCCGGGTCTGTTCAAGGTCTATTTCAAGCAACCATTTTTAGAAGCAAGAATTTTAAGGCTGGACTACCATGGGAAGCTACAGAGACTCTAGACTGATGTGAATTATTTGGATTGTCAGCTAAAATAAATTGGCAGGAAATGATTTTCCTAAAAGATCAGAATAAGCACCTGCTTAATTCCTTGTGGAACACAATTTTTTTACTTTAGGGCTAAAAGTTTGGCCTTTGGTACAAAACAAGATAAATTAAAATTGATTGCTTTAAATTCCAAGAGTTGAACAGCAGCAGCAGCAATCATATATCTATTCTTTTTTTGGCAGCCTATTCACAATTACATAATTACTTTAGAAGCCAGCCTTTTTAACCAGAGGAGAAGCAGGATGTAAATAGTCCTAATATAAAACAGAACAATTGCACATTTGGATTGAAACAGATTTAATCCCAGCATGGAGTCGCACAAATCTTTTTGTCATTGCTTAGCAGCCATATGAGTTTCCTCTTGATCAAGTATTAATTCCAGAGCTTTTCTATTAAATCATAATGCTGGATAAGCTTCCCTAGTCCAAAGAGGATATATACAAGCACACATCCTCATCTGCATTGTCTTCAAAGCCAAAAAAATATAATGACATGCAACTCACACTACGATCTCCATTCTCTTTTCACTAGATTACAAATGAGCAAAATTTATTTTTTTTAAACTGGCTTCATCTCTAAGAAAAACTTCACAAAGACTGGTTAAGCTACGAAGGAAAATGTGCACGATTTATGTAATAGCCAACAAATATGGTCATCAAATTGTTTAAAATGCCAGAGCAAAGAAGCTTAACGTGAACAAATAAAACTAAGCTGATAAAGAGATAGATTTCCACATCTGTCCCAGATCTGTTCCAACCATCAATTATTATCGTTGGTCATCCCACTGATGCTTGCAGAAGGCACACCCATGTAATATAAGTGGACAATCAGTAGACAAGAATAGACTACATTTTTCTGGCTTCCAAAAAGTCGGAAATATATCCAAGGGAGAAAATTGTGTCCAAAATCAAAATGGGTTCCAACGGAAAGAACACAAGAGCATAAAAAGGATGCCACAGGCAGAAAGAAGAGTAAAAGAGGAATGAAGTCCTAGCTCATTTTAAATTCTGGTGTCTCCCAATTCAGCCTTTGATATTTAAAAAAAAAAGCACTTGATCCTAAAGGATCAGGCCGCAGCTCTCCCGGGCTCTATTATGTCTGTATTAAGTTTCCAATGGTTGAAAGAGCCATGTCCCTGATAATACAGTACCCAGAAGGCTTAAATGGACTATCGGGTAAGTGCTTACTCATTACTGTAATTCAAAGTGGAGGAGTGGTTGGAATGAGGAAACTGTAACTGGGGAGACCTGATTGCCACCAACCCTAAGCAACGCAAGGTTAATCATAAAGAAATGAAATATACAGTAAATAAGTATACGCATTCTTAACTTGGAGCACACAAGAATAATTCTTGATTCAGATTCCCACTGGGTAACCTGAGTACATTGTTACAGGTAATCGTTGACTTAAAACTACTCATTTAGTGACCATAGTTGCAAAGGCACTGAAAAAATGATTTATGACTGGTTTCCACATTGATGACCGCTGCACCATCCCCCTGGTCACGTGACCAAAATTTGGACACTTGGCAACTGACTCATATTTACGTCGGTCGCAGTGTCCCGGGATCACGTGATCCCCTTTTGCGACTTTCTGACAAGCAAAGTTCAGGGGGGAAGCCAGATTCAGTTAACAACCATGTTACTAACTGAACAACTGTGTGATTTGCTTAACAAACGGTGGCAAGAAAGATCATAAAATGGGACAAAATTCACCTAACAAATGTTTCACTTAGCAACAGAAATTTGGGGCTCAAAGGTGGCCATTAAGTCGAGGACAACCTGTCCGTTAAATTTTCCAAGCTTTGTATTTTGTTTTGTTTTGTTTTTGGATTAAGGACTCAGAACTTTTTAATGCCCAAGTCTCTCTCTGCCATTACGGCAGCTCTCGGAAGTGCTGATATGCAATATTGCATACACAGGTGGTCCTCAGCATACGACCGGAATTGAGCCCAATGTTTCTGTTGTTAAGTGAGTCATTTGTTAAGTGAGTTTTGCCCCATTTTACAACATTTTTGCCACAGTTGTTAAGTAAATCCCTGCAGTTGATAAATCAGTAACCCAGGTGACTTATCAGGTGAATGTGGCTTCCCCCGTTGTCTGAAGGTCGCAACCGTAACCTTGGGACATAGTGACCATTGTGTGAGCCAGTTGCCAAGCATCTGAATTTGGATCACAGGATCGTGGCGTTGCTGCAGAGGTCGTAAGTGTGGAAAAATTAGTTACAAGTCACTTTGTTCAGTGCTGTTGTAGCTTGGAACGGTCACTAAATCAATTGTTGAAAATAGGGCTGTAATTGGATTAAAAAGTAATTCAGACGAGAGGCATTCTAGGATTCTCTGAGCAACTGTTGTAGCCTAGTTAGTTAAAATGCAACGATTCCTCCTTGTAATTAGTTTGAAATTATAAAACAAGTTGATACTCATCCCTTGTTAAGTCTTTAAGTCCTTTGCGCTATCAAATAATGTGAGCAAAGTGGTCGGGATCTTTGTGAGACTCCTCATTATTCTGGCTCTTCCCCAGTCTGTAAGATTGCCAAACTGTACACAGGGACTGGATCTGAGCCTCTCTCTCTCTTAATTGAGGGTGTGTGTACTTATGCGTGTCTCTGTGCGACTGACACAACAATGAGAAGCTGTTTCCGGTTTCACACACGCACAATGAGGCTAGCCAAGGCAAATATTTCCCTACAGGTGTCATGCCAGGGATGGTTTTTGTCTCGTGGGCCGATGTTGATGAGGCTTAACAGATTTGGCCGCTGCCGACACTGTTACAAAAGAGGCAATCCCTTCTATTGTGCGCTGCGGGAGACAGCCAAAAGATGATGTAACACAACAAAGAGGTTGTGGTAGAGGGAGGAGAGAGGGATGTTTTGATTTTCCCAATTTCGTTTTGGAGAAGAGGAAGGCGTCTGAAGTTGGCAGCTTATGGATTCCAGTAAAAAATGTGCTGATGGGAATCTTCCCTAATAAAATATGTAGAACTGTCTGCAGGGGCTTATTTAATGACTTCATTTGTGGCACTGAAATGCACTGAAATACATCTTTTGATTAAAAAAAAAACATGTCGGTAACATCTTCTACAAATGCACATTTTGAAATTTATTTATTTATTTTATCTCTGTGGGCCAGAAGATTCAATCTCAAACTTGAATAGCAAGATATTGTAGGTGGCTGGCCTGAGCAGGCATGTTTGTATGCAGAACTGTGAGAATCTAAAAACAGATAGTTTTAAGAAGTATTAAGTATGGTGAAGATTTAGCACTACTCAGAAATTTTGATGCCTTGCACCCGGCCCAGATTCTAGCACCAGAATTGGCCAGAATTGAGGAAGAACTATGAGATCTACTTCCTCAGCAATTATAGTAGCTGAAAATTGATCATGGCTTTTTCTCCTTTTTTGCTGGTGTTAGTAAAAGAGTTACTGTATAAAGGAACAACTTCCATTCAGAAGAGGGATCACGGTCCCACTCTCCATTATGCTCTATTCTGCTTCACATCTGAATGCTTCATACAAATGAAGGAAGATACTAAGTCCAAGGTAGTATCCATAGCTAATAGAGAACTTTCACCCTGAATAACCAACTTGTCATCTATTGAACAAGTCTAGTGATATTTACTAATTAAACAAATTTACATAGATGCCCATCTCACACACATGGTGACTCCTTTAGAAGACACATTATATCTAAACTCCAACCAAACTTTTTTTTTTAAAGTTTATCCACACAGCGAGTGCATAAAGTACTTGTTTCGCTCAGGAGATGCAACTCTCTTT
This sequence comes from Myanophis thanlyinensis, assembly GCA_017656035.1. Lineage (NCBI taxonomy): Eukaryota > Metazoa > Chordata > Lepidosauria > Squamata > Homalopsidae > Myanophis > Myanophis thanlyinensis. The sequence continues at coordinate 6,953 of JAEANM010017432.1, read as the reverse complement.
AAATAGCTTCTCCATTCTGAAGGCCCATCTATCTTTCAGGGAAGGGCAGGGAGACCCTTCCCGTACCCTAATTAAGCTCTGTCCTCTTCCAAAATACTACCATTAGCTCATCCATAACCTCCTTGCACGGCAGGAGAGCCAAAGAGCAGTTTTTAGAAACTGCCTTACATGGGCAAGGCATCTGGAACAGCAGCAGCAGCTATCCGATACCCAACTGATGCAAAACCAGCCCCACAGATCTCCAGCATCAGCAGGAAATAAAATGTCTGGACTCAGAGCTACACGGCCAGGCGTTATTCCGCAGAGAAGAAACAATCCTGCTTCAGCAAAATGGGGCGGGTGAGCAGTTGGTATATCCAGGTACATCTACCTCTGCAAATGTGGCCAGTCTGTTCGTTAGAACAGAATAACAGAGTTGGAAGGGACCTTGGAGGTTTTCTAGACGAACCCCCTGCTCAAACAGGGAACCCTATATCATTTCAGACAAATGGTTGTCCCAATCTCTTCTTAAAAACTTCCAGTGTTGGAGCACTCACAACTTCTGGAGGCAAGTCGTTCCACATTTCATTAGTCACAGGGGTCAATAGTGGCTACAGGTAGTCCTCAACTTACGACCTCGATTGGATCAGCATTTCAGTTGCAAGTCATTGCAGTCGTAAGTTGAGGCCTCATGTGGACTTGATTTTATAACCATTTGGGGGACCGTCATTAACGGAGTCTCCATTGTTGTTAAGCAAACCATGTAGTTGTTAAGCAAATCACATGGTTGTAAGCGCAAAGCCATTTTGCCTTTTAAACTGGAAAACAGCAAAAAAGATCACAAAATGTGATCATATGACTACAGGACATGGCAATCTGTCAGTTGCCAAGCATATAAAATAGGATCATGTGACCTCAGGCGGTATAGCAATTGTAACTTTGAGGACAGATCGTAAGTAACTTTTTCAAGTCTGTAATAACTTCAAATGTTCGTTAATCTACCAGTTGTAAGTCAAGGACTGTTCCCCATGTAATGAGTGGCAGTCATACACGAGTGGATTAAAACACACCTGGGGGGTTGGTTAGCTGGTAATTTTTTTGTTTGACATGGAGGATTCAAATTGAAGGAGGTGTACATGGAACTGCATTGTCATTTTCACGAGTCTTTAGATGATTTTTTAAAAAATTAAGTAACCTCCTTTCAGATTTTGGAATAGGGAGGAACTAAGCTTTGTCCTCCGTCTTCTTCACAAAGATGTTTATTTTTCCTTATCAATTTAAGATCAAATCCCTCCTCCAGAAATGGGATGAAAATTATGTAGGTTGTCCTTCCTGAACCTGATCCCTCTAGAGATCCCAAGATGATCTCAAGATGGACCATGCTGGATGTAATTGAAAAGTAGTCGTAGTAGTAGCTTTGTTAAATAAAAAGGAAAGTAGAACTGAATGAAGGAGAGCAAACAGATATAAAGTGTGAAAGAAAGTTTAGTTTTGTGGGTGAGTCCAGCACATACCATCTCAACAAACATTGGAATCAGACATTGCAAAATCAAGAAAAGAAGAATTTGTGTATCCAACAATAAACCAGCAACTCTCGTGGTTATAAAAACAGAATCTATCTAGAAGCCTGTGCAACTTGCTTCTTTTAAAGATCCCATCACCTACATTAAATGCTTTAAAAAAAAAACCTAACAGATACAAGTTTATTGTCCCAAAGGAGTTTTCTTGAAAATATTTTGCTTCTCATCCAAGAAGCTTCTTCAGAACTGAAAATGCTTCTTGGACAAGAAGCGAAACGTTTTCAAGGGGGAAAAATAAAACCCAAGAAAGTCTAGCTGCCATTTGGAAAAGCATCTTTTTAGGACAACCATGACCTGCACGAGTAAATCTCTGTAGACATTTATTTATTTTATTTAATGAAGCAAGAGAGGAGACTGTAGGGGAAGTTCTTACGTCATCTTGAATCAAAGCCGACAAACGTAGCTCTTTCCCAGAAACGGCCTTCTAGGCCTCAGTAACAACTTGTCCTAAATGATCAGGCACACTGTGATGCAATCTTAGATGCTCTTCTGGCTCTTCCCCATTATCACAAGACCACCATGCTTTTGACCCCAAAGTAAACAGGCGGAGAGATCCTTTTGGCTATAGAGCCCAAAGGGGATCCCTGACATAGGCCAGCCTGTCACGTTAGTCACATTTAAGCTTTACGGAAACTAGATATTTTTTGGTTTTTAGCTGACCTTTCTTCAGGTATTACGTTGATGGTATCTCAAGTACCCAGCCATGAAGGTGAATTAGACCCATTATGTACTTTAGCTGAGAATCCTTATGTATCTGAAAAGGTTGGTGAGGAATGCTGGTATGTGTTCGAGATGTCAAATCAAGGAGATACGTAAGAAAATGGCCACAATTTAACTGTGAGGTCAGTTCGATCTGCACTGCAGAGTGAAGGAGGACCTATACCAGCAAGGTAGGTTTGTGTTTGATTATTGGCATGAGAACACCAGCAAAATGTCGTTTAAAAATTTATGTCTATTTGGCATCATATAAAATATCAGAAGCTGCCCTATGCCGAATCAGACTGCCACCCCATCTTAATAACACCAAAATTCCCTCACATGCTGCCCTCCAGATCTACTTGACTACAAATCCCAAATGCTTGATGATAAAAAGGCTTTTTTAATGCAAAGTACAAGTTTGACCACTTGTAAAGACCTCAACCTATTGTCAAAATTAGAAAACCAAATTAGAAAATATAAGAACGAAAAAAGGCAAGATATCATCGTCTAAATTTGATTTAAAAGCAAAATAGCATGAAATATCAAACTTCAGCTCAGCTAATCTACAGTGGCAAAAAAAAAATCGGGATGTTTACCAGTGCCTTTCCCAATTAACAGATGTTATTAAAAAAGCAGAATCTTTTGTGAGCTGATGGAGGAACTGCAACTCACAAAAACATATGACTTTCAATAAAACGTGTTACTCTGAAAAGGTTCTACCAATTTCCTTCTGATTTTTTTTATTGTAACTCAGAGTATTTGCTCATCCATATTCCATAGAAGATGCTACTTATTTCCAGTTCCCTGCCTCAAAACACATGAACAGGTGCAGAATAAAAAGATTATGTTCACATAATATTGCATATTTTTCTTCGTATAATCATGTTATCTGCACTATGAACCTCTCTAGTGTGGCATTATATATGTTTTTATAATTAGATAACTGAGGCTAATAAAAAATAATAATCTAAATCTAGATTCTAGAGTGCAGCCCAAACCTGGCACATATGATTTGCCCTATGAAGAAAGGCCATGTGCTTCCTCTGAGTCAGAATGAAAGCACTTTGGGAAAAGATTCATAACTTTATGAAAACTATCTTTGCTTAAGAAGGTTCTCTTGCAACATGACTTTGGTAAAGTTTTGAGAAACAAGAATTCAGAGGAATGTCTCAGATTTGAAACGATCACAGGGGCTCCACCAATGATAGATGTAGCCAAGAGGGGCGCAGAGCACTTCTTACAAGAGTTGCACAGAAAGCAGAACTGATGCATGAATGGCAGGAGGCCGGTCTTTTATAATGCTCCCCCATTGCTAGCCTTAGAAAAAGAGAGGTCACGATTGAACTGAAACAAGGATGGAGTTGCTGAATTCCTTTCTCCTTCTTGTCACAGTCCCTAAATTCCATACGCTCCCAAAATGCTCTCTCGCTGCCGGAACTCGAAAAACTCAAAGCAGATATTGTGGTTTTTGTTTTGTTTTTTAAATGCAAGTGGTTCCCTTCTCATGGCACAAGAGTTCTGAGTCCTGTTCGTCTATCACACATTTGGGTGTGTTTGCAAATGACTGCTTAATTACTAAGGGAGATGCTTCGGCATACGAGCCCACATTATGTTGGGGAAAGAGGTTAGGGCCATCTCTGAAAGCCTGTGTGGTTAGGATACGGCCCATATGTGATAATATTGTAAGCGAACTGTGCTAGGGCAAGTTCCCAACTGCCACAAAAAGATATATTTAGCTGGTTCCTTTCCTTCTCTCTTGGGTCTCTGTCATTCCAGGCATTGCTCAGACGGGCCCTCGGCAGATTCCACTCTGCTGACATATGTGCTCTTTCCTTCTTCTCCGCACACCCCTTGTGTCCACCAGTACTGCTTTGAATCTCACTTGACGTATGGTGCCCAAAATGTCCCTCCTGGTCGGTCCTGTGTGGGATGTGGGTCCGGCTGATGGGAAGTGACAGCTGCAGGCAGCGGGATCTAATGTACAGAGATGGCAGCTGGCCCTTAGAAGATGTGTCTCCCCACTCCTATAATATAGCTGTAAGATGCCTTTCTTTCTCTAGGGTAGCGGCTAACGCTATGGAATAAACACTTATTTCAGATCATTGAATGTCAGAAAAAGCAGTCGGTTCCCAAAACGATTGGTTAATTTCGACACAGATTCCACCGTCAGGTTAAATGAATTCTGTCACCGACTCCACCATCAGGTTATTTTTTTAATCAATACAAGCTGTTCCCCCCATCGAGAAGGTATGACCTCAGACCTCAACATCCATGGTTTCAGGAGTGTTCATCTGTCTTCCCACTCAGCAAATTCCCACAGAGGCCAACTCAAGGGATCTGCTCCCCGGCTCCCAGGAAGACAGAGGCGCACTCCAGAATTACTACCTGGTATTTATGATTGGTACCACTGGAAATAAATGCGAGTTTGTCAATAAAACCAACACAGGAAGGAATAAGAGAAGCAGCCAAGCTGGCTCGTGACCCAAGCAGCTATCCTGGAGACGTTCCATTCGGAAAGACCTCTTGGGCCTGGAACCCAATCTGCACACATCTCGGATCTGCTCTTTTCTCTCTCTAACCACCTCCTACCTTTCGCTGTTGCTTTTCCCAGGCTGGGTCAAGCAGTAAGTCCCGGTCCCAGTCTTCCTCCTGTGCCATGTAGTCTTCAGTCACCATGTAGCAGTGGTTGTATTGGACGTGTGTTTCCATCTGCGTCGTCATGTTGCCTTGTTCTGTGAAGCCCTTTCCTCTCTGTGCCTATTCTCTCCCTTACAATTTACACGGTTTCCCCTCCTTGCTCGAGCTTTCGGTCTCCCTTTTTTTTTTGCTTGTTCCCCTCTCGGCTCCCCTTAGAGGTCAAGATCCCCCCAAGTCCTTCCAGGCTGTGCGTCTGCCTGCTTTGCAGCTGCACCTGTCAAAACCAATCCACGTGACCAGTCCTCAATAAGTATTATCAGCCCCGGGAAGGGAGATCAGGTTCCATCTTAAAAAGGCCACGGGGAGGGGACAGCGCAAGTGTTCCTACCAACCAGATAGGGGTGGTGAAGACAACTGTTGGGAAGCCAAGTATCTCCCCCCTTAAAGCAGAGCCACAAGCTCTTAAAAAAGAAATTGCTCCAGTGGGCTGAATGTCTCTCCCACAAAATCCATGCCAGATGCAGGAGGACTCTCCTTAGAGCGAGAATCTCTGCTCAGGGAGGAAATTTCCCATTTTCAGTACAGCAGAAGAGGAAAAATCTTACTTACAGCACTGTCATTTCACTTTCCACTAAGGTACAAGGGAAGGTTTCTGACATGCTGTCAGATTCAAGAATGAACGTATTCTGGCTGTTGGAAGGAACCTTGGAAGCCAACCATCTGCTGAAGTTGGAGACCCAATTCCATTTCAGACAAATGGCTGTCTAATCTCTTTTTTAAAAAACCTCCAATGATGGAGCACCCCCAATTTCTGGAGGGAAGTTCTTCCACTGATTAAGGATCAGCTGGCATCCATGTTGAGAAAGAATTAAGGCCAAATTAGTTACCAGATGTTCTTGTATGAATTTGGACTGGTAACCATGTTTCCCAAATAGATTCTGAAATTTCCAAGCATATCCTAGGTCTGGGACAACAACCAAGGAACCTGACTTCTTTTTGAGATTCTGGCAATCTGTCCATTGAAAAGGTTTTTTTTCTCTCCATATGGATGGAATATGGCCTCTTTATTTGATTCCAAGTAATGAAGGAAAACCTTCTGCACATGTTCATTCGGGTGTCCATTGTCGAGACCCTTTGGAGATGTGGTCTCTTGGGAGATGGGGCAGTTTAGAAATTTTGATATTAAATTAAATTATTTCACAAGCTCTATGTGGGGTTCCCCAATATTAAAACTGGATGCCACATGTATCTCAGAACATTTGGAATTCCAGAAACTACTATTTTTACCCATCTTCCTATAGGAAAGGTTACTTCTTCCTTACGAAGAAGGAAGGCTGCAAGAAACCAGCCTCCCCCTGTACTTTAAAAAGTGATAGGTTTGTCGTTTCTCTCGGAAGGTCACATGTTGCTTTTGGCTGTTTGAAATCCTCCCCATGAGCTTTAAAACGTGCCAGAAGAAATACCTGTCTAAATGTCATTCCAGGAGGAAAGGAAAAGGTTTTCAACACTGACCTTATTCTGTTTGGGATACCATGAACACAGATTCGGTTTAGATTCCAAGAGCTTTCTGCTTCTTTGTATTTCGCCAACATTTGCATAACTCAATGTAGTCTCAGTTCATTTACAGGCTGCTCCTGTTACGCAGGAGTTATTCTTAGGATCAGTGAGAAAGAGCTTGGGAAAGCTACTGAATGCCTAGGAGGAAAAAATGAGGTTCTAATTTAATGTTTTAAACGTAGACAATTGATTTACATATCACACAAACTCTTTGATTGAGAAAGAAAATTAACAAACAAAATGCCACACATTGTCACCCTATCTAACATAGTGCATATGTTAAATAGTAGTAAGAAAGAAATGTTATTTCATCTATTCTTTAACCATTCAAATTCCTCCCAAAGGGAGGTGCACCATTCCTGGAGGTACTGCAATACCAGGCTGATGCTTGGAGTGGATGGAGCAAGCCCCTATTCCATCTCCAAGTTCCAAAAATCCATTTAATATTTAGTCATCAAATAGAGGAAATATAATATATTAAACTGATAATAACAGATACTA
>JAEANM010017431.1:0-12957 GCA_017656035.1 Myanophis thanlyinensis | reverse complement strand
ATAAATAAATAAATAAATAAATAAATAGGGTGCCCCCACAGAGAAGGCTCGGACCCTTGGCCCCCAAGTCACCAGCTGGCTTTTCATGCCTAAATGAGAACTATAACTCACTGTCTCCAGGTGATTTCCCCAGTCATCCAGCCACTTTTCAGTAGGACTAGAACTCCCAGTCTCCTGGGGATTAACTCAAAGTCACCCAGGTGCTTTCAAGCCTAAAGTGGGACTAAAACTCACAGCCTCCTGATAATTGGCCCAGACTCACCCAGCCGACTTCCACGCCTAAGGTGGGACTAGAACTCACAGCCTCCTGATTTTTAGCCTGATCTCTCAACCCCTGGAACCAAACTGGTCGGCTTCAACGGCCTGCTCCTCTTGGAAATGCCTGCGCCGGAACCAGCCTAGAGCCAAGGAACGTTCAGGATTTGAAACTCACCGAATCGGAAAACCCGGACTGCTGATTGGCGTGTTCCAGCTGCTTCTGGAGAGGGATTGTGGTGCTGGGCGGGATGAAACCTTAAGCAGACACCGGGAAAAAAAAAAGAAAAAAGGGCTCAACCATCCTCCTCATCAAAAGAGGGGCAAAAAGGAAAGATGGGATGGATGACCTCAGGGAAACCTCCCCGTTCTTCGTACCGGAACTTACCTGCTTGGGCAGCGGGGAAGTGACCGTGGATGGCGTAACCAGGTTGCTGCTGGGGCAAATACTGCATCGTGGAGAAAGCCGATGGGCCTGGGAGTGGGAGGAAGGAGGAGGAGGGTGGAGAATGTTGGTTTAATCCTGGCTTGTTCTGCGCCTCGCATGGAGGGCTTCCCAGACCGACTGACATTCCTCCCACCCACCCTTCCGCCTCCTCCTGGCTCACCTCGGATGGACTGGTTGCTGGCGTAGCTGACGGGCACCGTGTGCTGGCCCTGCCCCACGGCGTAGGGGCTGTGTCCCGTTTGGCTGGCCTGGTACTGCCCGTGTTCTGGGGTGCCGGCCGGGAAAGCCGGCTGGGCGGCAAAATGGCGCGTCTGCCAAGGAGGAGAGAGACACCCCCCCAAAAGTCAGAAGACGACGACTCTGGCTCTTTTTTTTTTTCCTAGGACCCTCCAATGGCCCCCAATTTTCCCAACTCTCAGACTTGTTGTAGTTCACTGTGCAGCAGTCCCCGAATTGTGGCACGTCGCGTTCGTTGCACGAGAATGGGAGGAGGAGCCAGTGGTACTGTGCGTTTTTTTTGCGGGATGGTTTTGCATGCCTTTCCGGCACGCGTTCCATAGGTTCACCACCACCACGGGGCTAGATGATCTCCCAGGTCCCTTCCCACTCTATTTATTCTGTATTCAAATGGGATGTAATCACACACAAACCTGCCCACCGCCCATCCCAGGAAAAGGCAATCTGGCTGGGCTCCAAGCCGACCCCCACCCCATAGCTTCTGAGTCCAAACAGGCTCCCCCAGTTGGGGGTCTTTACCGTGATAACCGGCGGTCCGAACATCTGCTTGGCCCGGTCAGGTGGGATGAGGGTGGCAGCGCGGTTGTGCCCCCCGGGACTCCCTGCGGAGAAAACGCCCCCCCACCCAACCCATTGTGATCAATCAAATCGATCTGCTGCCCGTCTTGGTGGCTTAAAAAGAGTTCCCCCTGAAGGCAGTTAGTCCTCGGGCTTGTGACTGTTTCATTTAGTGACCGTTCAAAGTTACAACGGCCCTGGAAAAAGGGATTGAGGACCGTGTTTCACACTTACAACTGTTGCAGCACACACACCCCATTAACAAAATTCAGACGCTTGGCCACTGACTCATATTTATGACGGTCGCAGTGTCCGAGGGGGGTGGGTGGGGGTGGGATTTGTCACGCAATCCCCTTCGGACAAGCAAAAGTCAAGGGGGAAACTGGATTCACTCAACAACGGTGTCACTAACTCAACAACTGCGGTGATAATAATGTAACAAATATATTTGCTATTATTATAATTCTATAAGCTTGCTAAATGTAATAAATAGGATTAATATTTTATTTGCATTAAAAGGCATGAGATTCAGAATATAGCAATTGGCATAAAAATGACACAGTGGAATTTTGAATAACTAAATAATGAAAAGACTATAATTGCATCAATATCGTTAGAACTAGACAAGAGTATTGATTGCAATAAATGCGATTAATACTATTTTACTTGTGCCAAAATGTAAGACGCTCAGGTCCCACACTGTTAAAATACACACACACACACACCCGGTGGCGATTCACTTAACGACCGTGGCCAGAAAGGTCATAATAAAACAAGGCAAAATTCACTCAACCACCATCTCTCGGAAACGCGGGGCTCAATTGTGGTCCTAAGCCGAGGACTTGAAAGGGAATTTTTCCGGGAGGGAAAGGAATACTCCGATCCCTTCTGTCCCCCCCCCGAACCCCAGCTGCTTCTCTGGGGCTGCAGACCCCCACCGATTCCCTGCCCTCCCTCTTCCCTGGATCTCAGCCCCCGCCCCTCTCCCCTTGACCCACCGCCAAAGCCACCCACCTTGCATGTTGAGGATGTGGGTCCCAGCGTGCACAGCCATCCCCTGCTGATAGGCAGCCGCAGCTAAGGTGGTCATATCACTGAGGGGGGGGGCGAGGGGGGGGAAACAAGGGAAACTGGTCAGTCCTTACCCCCCCCCTCCCCCAGAGCGGCATGGAGCTCCCTGCTTGGGGGCTGCCAGCGAGCTCCTTCGCTTGGTTGCTGTCTCCACATTGGAACCACATCGCGAGAAGAGAAACACCCTCCAACCTCACCCACCCCACCTCTTCTTGCACTGATGCTGTAACCTGGTTGGGTCACGAAACGTCTTGCAAGAAACTCACACACACAAACACCCCAAGCTCAGAAAGCAGCAAGGACCTCAAAACCCTCCTCCTCCTCCTCCTCTTTGCAAACCCTCCTTCCTTCCTTGCCCTGATGCTGTAACCCGGTTGGGTCACGAAACGTCTTGCGAGGGAAGAACGAGCCCGAGCTCCGGGAGCAAGCAGAGACTCTCAGCCCCAAATATTCTTTTGTTAGTGACCGGATCTCGTCCGTTTGGGGGCCAGAGGAGCCAGCAGCCAGGCAACCCAATGGGGAGGGAGGGAGGGCGGTCTCCCCACATCCCTCCATGGGGCTAGTCCCCAAGACAGCCTGGATACAAGGCCACCGGACCAGAGAAAGGAAGGGGGGGGAGGAGGAGGCGGCTGTCTTGGGGCTATGGCAGGGCTGGACAACGGCCAACGGAGGGGAGGGAGGGGGAGGGGCGGTGGGGGGCGAGCCCCCTGCCCACCTTTGCTCCTTGCGCCGCCGCTTCTCCTCCTCGTGCAGGACCTTCTTCAGCTGGAGGAAGAGCTGGTGCTTCTCCTCCTGCAGGGCCTGCAGTTTCTCCTGCAGCTTCAGGATCTGGGGTGAAGGTGGGGAAGGGGAGGGGAAGGGAGGGGGTCTGTCAAGGGGGCATCCGGGGGAAGGGGGTGGGGCTTCCGAGGCTCCTCCCCCCTCCCCCTCCCATCTGGGGGACCCACCTGCTCCTTGGTCTCCTCCAGGGACATGCGCTCCTCCATCTCCTTCTTCCTCCGCCGCTCCTGCTCCTCCTTCATCTTCTGCTCCATCATCTTGTCCACCTCTTCCTCTTCTGCGGGACAGAGGGAGGGGCTGCTACCAAGTGGGGCAGCGCCTGCCCCCCTCCCTTCACAAAGGGGCAGGCGTTGACCCATCTGCCAGCTCCTTGGCGGTAGGGGGGGCCGGCCCTGCGCCCTTTTTTTGGGGGGGGGATGTCTTACACCCCCCCCACTCTCTGGACTCCGATTCCCAGAAGGCCCCTCGCCCTCCCCTCCCCCTCCCCCTCCCCCAGCCAACCATGAGAGACGGAGCCCAGTCTCTGTACGACCCCCCCCCCCCTCCCCAAAGCTCCCTGGCTGATGAATGCGGGGATTAGCCCCTCCACCCCTCCGTGGGCTTCCTCGTTTTAGGACAGGAAAGCCCACTTTACGCCCCCTGGACTTCAACTCCCAGAACGCCCCTCCCCCCCCCCAAACCTGGCAAGGCCAACCGCCTTCCCTCCGTGGCCACAGGGCATGAAACGCCCTTGGCGTGGCCAGCTGTGCCCCACCAGATGCCAAAGGAGCAGGTGAGACCGCAGGGGGGGGGGCCCTCAAATCCCCCTATTATCCAAGGGGGAGCCTGACTTTGGGGGACTCCCTCATTTAGAAGGCGAGGGGGGGGTTTCTCTCTACAAGGGTGGGGGGAGGGGAAGTCGACCCCTGCCTGGCATGGTTGGCTCCACGGAGCTGAGATGGCCAAGCTTAGAGACTCTAATGCCTTGTGGACTCCAACTCCCAGAATTCCCCAGGCTGCCATGTTGGCTGGGGAATTCTGGGAGTTGGAGTCCAGAGGGCTAAAAGGGGCCACAACTCCCAAGAAGCTGGCTTGAGACCTTCCAAGTGAGGCTCCCCCCACCCGGGTTTGGCATCCAGGAGGGTGGGGCGGGACCCTGACCGGCTCGGGGCTGGCCCCAGGGAAGCCCTTGGCTAAGGGGAAGGGGGCACTGACGCCCGAAAACCCTCCCCCATCCGGAGGAGGGGGTCTGGAAGTGGAGTGGAATCTGGAAATAGGGGTGTCTGGAAGTGGTGGTGGTGGGAAATGGGGAGAGGCTCTGGAAGTGGGGGGTCTGGAAGTTGGGGGGGTCAGGAAATATGGGGGGGCTGCAACTGCAGGGGGGCTATAAATGGGAGGTGGAAATGTGTTGGGGGTCTCAAATGGGGGCATGGAAATATGGGGCCTGGAAGTGGGGGGTATTTGAAAGTAGGGGTGTCTGTAAGTGCCTGGAGTTTGGCTGGGGGGGCTGGAAGTCGGGGTGTCTGCAAGTGCGGGTAAAGGGCTGGAAATATGGGGGCTGGGAGTGGGGGGGGGAGTGTCTGCAAGGGTGTGGGGCTGGAAATGTGGGGGGGTGTTTCTAACAGGGAGGGGTCGGTAAGTGGGGGGGATCTGAAAGTAAGGGGGAATCTGTTCCCTGGAAAGGAGGAGGAAGTTGGGGGGGGGCTGGAAATGTGGGGGTGCCTGAAGTGGGGGGCTTGTAGGCTCTGGTAGTCTGTGGGAGGAGGGCCTCATATGGGGGAGGGCTGAAAGTGGGGGGATATGGAAATGGGGGGGGGATTTGAAACTGGGGGTGTCTATAAGTTCCTGTAGTGTGGCGGGTGTGTGTGTGTGTGTCTGTAAGTTGGGGGGAGTCAGGAAATATGGGTCTCAAATGGGGGAGGGGGCTGGAAGTTGTGGGGGGCTGGAAAGACGGGGGTGCCTGAAATGTGTGTTTGTGTGTGTGGGGGGGTAGGCATTTGGGGAGGGTCTCAAATGGGGGAGGGGCCTGGAAGTGGGGTGGGGGGGCTGAGGAAGTTGGGGGGCCTGGAAAGACGGGGGTGCCTGAAGTGTGTGTGTGTGGGGGGGGTAGGCATTTGGGGAGGGTCTCAAATGGGGGAATATGGAAGGGGGAGATTGCAAGTGGGGAGGGGGCTGGAAGAGGGGGGTGACTTGAAAGTGGGCGTGTCTGTAAGTGCCTTGAGTGTGGCTGGGGGGGAGGGCTGGAAGTTGTGGGGGGGGGTCAGAAAATATGGGTCTCAAATGGGGGAGGGGGCTGGAAGTTGTGGGGGGCTGGAAAGACGGGGGTGCCTGAAGTGTTTGTGTGTGTGTGGGGGGGGGAGTAGGCATTTGGGGAGGGTCTCAAATGGGGGAGGGGCCTGGAAGTGTGTGTGGGGGGGGATGTCAGGAAATGGGGGAGGGGGCTGAAAGTGGGTGGGGGGTGTCAGGCGACATGGGGGGATGGGAGGGGGCGCGTGGGGGGGGGGGCTGCCCGCTGTCTCACCCTGCCGCTTCCTCTCCCGCTCCACCATGACGTGCCGGTGGAGGGCGCGGGCCATGGCCGAGCTCAGCTTCGGGCGCTCCAGCAGGGCCGGCATGGCGGCGGTCGCAATCCTCGCGGCGCCCGGAGACCCCCGGGGGAGGCAGCGGCAATGGCGGCGGCGGCGGCGACCCGACCACTCCTCTCCTTTCTGCGCACCAAACCCGGCCTCACTTCCGGGCGGGCGCTTCCACTTCCGGGTCGTCCAGCCCCGCCCCCCGCCCTGCGCAGAGAACCCGGCAGGAGACGGCGCAGAAAAAAAAAAAAAAGAATGGGGCGTGGCCTACATGCAAATACGCCAGCGGTGGGCGTGGCTTCCCCTCTCTCTCTCTCTTCCTTTCCAGCAGGGAAAGGGGGGGAGAGGGTGGGGGAGGAGAAATTGGGGACCCTCCCCCCTTGATTAAACACCCCCTCCCCCCCCAGCGGTGGGGCTGCCCCCAAATCCTCAGGCTAGGCTAGGGAATAGCTCCCCCCTCCCTCCCCTCCCTCCCCCCCCCGTTTCCCACACTCCAACTTTGATCCCTACCCCAAACAACGCTCTGGCGAGGTAGGACAGAGGGGCACAACAGCCAGAATTTGGCTTAGTAGAAGTGGGAGGGGGGGGAAAGAAAGTGGTCAGCGGCAAAGTGAGAGGGGAGGGGGGGGCTTAGGAGCTTGGAGCCCCTTCCCATCAAAGCTAGAAATGAAGGATGGGGGTGGTCTAGATGCCCTCTCTGCGAAGGGGAACCCTAATTTTTTTTTTGGGGGGGGTTGTGATGTTAATTGTGCAGTTTGGTTTGGTTGACGTAACATAATGCTAAATCATTTTTCCCCCCAACTTTTGACCCTTTTAATAAAGAGAGGTGGACTTCAATTCCCAGAATTCCCCAGCCAGCAAAGCTGGCTGGGGAATTCTGGGAGTTGAAGTCCACTTCTCTTAAAGCGGTCATAGTTGGGAAACTGTCCTAAAGGGAGACTATTCTGCACCCACAACAATAATCCAGATTTTAAAGGGAAACAAATCCCCATGTTGATGTGAAGAGGCTGATCTGAAGCACATTACAGTTCGGAGGGGCTCCTTAGGTCATCTAGTCCAGCCCCTTTCCCTTGCTGTGGGAACCCCAATAAAATGGGCCCACCCATCTGCTTGCAGCCCTTCCGTGAAAAGGGAGTGGGTCTCTGTGCCCACTCTGAGCCACCCGCCAACCCACCCTTTTGTACCCGAACTCTTTGCCTAACTGAATATCCGGCTGAAAAGGCTTGTTTAAGCACTGGGATGGGAGACCACCAGGAGAGCTCCGGAAGAAAGAAAGAAAGAAAATTTGCCGGCAAAACGCATGCTTTAAAGCAGTCTTGAATTGTGAAGCTTGCCATCTGTCTGCCACAGCAACACAGGTGGTCCTCGGCTTACGATTCATTTAGTGACCGTTCAGAGATACGGCAGTAAAAAAAGGTACTTTAGATGGGATCAACATCCAAACGCTTGAGAACCGACTCACGTTTACGATGGTTGTGATGTTACGGTCACGCGATCCCCTTTTGCGACTTTCTGAGAAGTCAACGGGGAAGGATTCACTTAACAACCGAGTCACTCAATTATCAATGGCAGGGATTCACTTAATAACAGTGGCCAGAAACAGTGGACAAAAACTCAATAAATGAAGCACATAACAATGGAAATGTTGGCCTGAATAATGGCCCTAAATTGAGCACTACCTGATAATTGGATTTCCATGTTGTCTGCTTGATCTGTCCCTCGCCCCGGCCTACCTTGGAGGGCTGACGTGAAGATTCCCTTCCTTGTGGAGCTGATGAGAAAGATGGATGCCTCCGTTTGTCAGCCAGCCAGGAAGTCGAAGCCCAATTATTTGGCCAATTACCTGGGACGCACAGCTCCCTCATTTGGAGTCCAGTTGTCCAGTGATTGTGGTATGCACACAATGACCAGGCGAGTGTGATGCTCCTAGCCCACCCTTACATATCTGATGATCGTGGTTTGTCCAGTAGATGTGCTGATCTCTGTCTCCGCAGCCTGGGGATCTCTGAGTGGTCTCTTTTTCCTAGTAATCTCTCACCATGGCAGTTTTTATTCTTTCTAGCCTGATTTGAGGTTGGTACAGATAACCCATTTACAACCCTTCCTTTAGCAACTTGTTCCAAGTTACAACATTGCTGAATAAAGCGACTTATGACTGGTCCTCGCACTTACGACTGCCACAGCATCCTTACTGGTCACAGGATCAAAATGTGGGTGCTGAGTGTGTATACAATGGGAGAGGGGGTTTGTCATCATTTCCGACCTTCCCAGTTGTCTGGACAAGCAAGGTCAATGAGGGAAGTCCGATTCATTTAACGACTGCCCATTAGCTTAACGACTGCCATGATTCGCTTTAAGCACCCTGGTGAAGAAAGCTTTTAAAACAGAGCTCGGTTCACTTGTTTAGCTTAGCAATGAAACTTCTGGGGTTGATTGTGGTCGTTAAGTCGAGGACTACCCCTATAGTCCTCGACTTATGACCACGACCGAGCCCAAGATTTCTGTTGCCGAGACATTTGTTAAATGAGTTTTGCCCCCTTTTTCCGTTTCTTGCCACCATGATTAAGCGAATCCCTTGCCGTTTGTTCAGTGAATCCCCCGGTCGTTAAAGCGAATCCGTCTTCCCCAGTGAAACTTGGTGAGACGACGTGACATCATCCAGCCCGTTGCCAATTTGTCTGCATTTTTTGATCCAGGGAAGGCTGCAACCGTCGTTAAGGATGAAAAATGGTTGTATATAAGTGACTTTATTTTTCCCCCCAGCGCCGTCGTAATTTTCGAAAGGGAGGGACACTAAACGAACGCCGTCATTTGCCATTGGGCAATCTGCTGTTTCCTGGACGCTAAAATACAAAAATCCTTTTTCTCTCGGAGAATTTCTAACTGTATTTGAAAGCCGCTGAGTGGTGGGAATCCTCAAAGCTTTGGGGTG
Source organism: Myanophis thanlyinensis (assembly GCA_017656035.1). Lineage (NCBI taxonomy): Eukaryota > Metazoa > Chordata > Lepidosauria > Squamata > Homalopsidae > Myanophis > Myanophis thanlyinensis. The sequence goes on along the minus strand of JAEANM010017431.1, from coordinate 4,124 downwards.
ACGCATCATAAATAAAAGGAGAGGAAAACTGCATTGTTTGTGTGTGTGTGTTTTGTGTGTGTTTGTTTGTGACTCTTAAAACGTCATTTTGGAGGGTGGGATTCGGTAGGACACAAAAACCCAAAATCCAGTCGTACGGTTGGTTTATAAACCCTTGGAAGGGAAAAGGGGAACAATTTTTAATTTTTGTCCCAAAAAAAATAAACCAAAAAAGGAGGGGGGGGGAAGAGAGGGGAAATAATACATCCAGAGAAACAAACAACCCCCCCACCCCCCCACAGCTTCCAACAGTTGTAAAAAAAAAAAAAAAAAAGGGGTGGGGAGTAATTTCCCACACACACCCCCCCAAACAAATAAAGTGAAGCAGCAGCATAAATAGCATTTAAAATACAAATCGAAAATTGGGGTGGCCGTGCGGGGGGGTGGGGCAGAGAGATGAGGCCTGGCATCCTTCGTCCTGCCCCCCCCCACCAGCACCCCCCAAAAAAATTCACATTTTTTTCTTCTTCTGACGATGAGCACATCAATAAATAAGGGGGGGGGGAAGGGAGAAGAGGAAGAGGAGGAGGAAAATGGGGTGTGTGTATGTGGGGGGGCCGTTTGCACACGTATCCCGTGAGCCCCCCCCCCTAGTAAAAGGCGAGGGCTTGTCGGCACGGGGAATAACAGCAAACAAAAGAAATCTGTGTGCTTTTTTTTTTTTTTTTCCTTCAACGGGGAATGGGGGGGGTACCACGGTCGAGGTCGGAGGAAATCCGTCACAAAATCGAGGAAACGGTGTTCTTTGACACACACCCCCCCAAAATTTACACTTTTTGTAAATCTGGGATGGTGACCTCCAGCCAGGCACCCCCCCCCCAAGAATGAACCAAGCGGAGTGGGGGTGGAAGGCTGGTGGAAAGGGAATGTGGGGGGTGGGTGGGTTTCGACCCGAGGGGGGTTCGTTGGAAACGCAGCATCGTCGTAGAAAGAAGACCATGCGCCCCCCCCCCCACACACAAAAAAAGGTTCTTTCAATCCGGCTCGGAAATCCTGGATTAAAGGGGAGGGGGTTGAGATGAGCCCTCGCCCAACATCCGACCCCACTCTGAGCTCCATCCCCTGTGCCTGTGTGACTGCGTAGGGGTGGAAAAGGAAGGGGGGGTCTCTCTCCCTTGAGGAAGAAGACCCCCGTACCCCAAAAGACCCTTCCCCCAAGGAAAAACGAAAGGAAGTGGTCAGTCTGTAGAAATCCCCGTGGGGGGAGGGGTTCAGAAAGACCCTTCCCCAAGTCCTTTTGTGGCAACTGAAGACCCCCCCCTTCCCCATCCCACCCCTTCATGCTCTTAACAGTCTCCCAGCCCCCACCCCTCCCCAATAGCTTGTCTGTGCAAAAGAAAATAAATGGGGGCAAACGGCCCCCTCTCCAGAGGCAGCCCCCACCCCCAATAATAAAGTTCTCTCCGGGGGAGGGGGGAGTCCTCCGTCTGGCCGTAAAAGTTGCCTCCATCTCGCTCGCCCGGACGAGTCACTTCCAAACCGCTTCTGTGTGCCGTCGGGACCCCTGGGGGTTGGGGGGTGTCGTTTGGCAAATGCTGCGGCGTCCCCCCCCCCCGCCGTGGAGGGCAGGATGGCGTGTGTGTGTGTGGGTGTCTTCTCACTCCACGCGGATCAGCAGTCCAAAGAGGACCGTAGCACCTTTCTCCTTGGTGACCCACTCGATCTCGGCGCTGCTGAAACGGGGGTCCACGGGCTCGGGGGCCGCCTGGGTGGGGGGGCAGACTTTGTAGGAGCCTGGACGGACGCACACCTGCAAGGCCACCTGCGCTGAGTGCTGTCGGTGAGACTTTGGGTCTTTGAATCTGGGGAAAGGGGAGGGAAACAAAAACAAAACGCGGCTGGGTTTACTTACACGCCGAGATCGCCAGGCCAAAGTGCTGAGGGTGACCAAATGGAGGCAAGTCAACCTCAATTCCTGAAGGAGCGAAGGAAGGAAGAAAGGAAGGCCGGCCGGCTGGAGGGCAGGGTGGATAAAAATCAATTTTTTTAAAAGAAAATTTAAAAAAAATCAGATTTTTAAAATTTAAATCAGATTTTTAAAATTTTTGTCGAATTTATTTTAATAATATGCTTTTGGAGGGGTCTCCAACCTTGGCAACTTTAAGACTTGTGGACTTCAACTCCCAGAATTCCTCAGCCAGCAAAGCTTTTAAGACGTGGACTTCAGCTTTGCTGGCTGAGGAATTCTGGGAATTGAAGTCCACAAGTCTGAAAGTTGCCAAGGTTGGAGACCCCTGCTCTAGAACACAAACCAGGATAGAAAAGATGCTCATTTTTTTTTCACCCTCAAAGGCACTTTAAAAAAACAAACAAACAAACCCTGGGCTGTTTTGTCCCCCTTTGAAGGTTTGATGGGCCTGTTTGAGAAAAGACGCTTCCGGAAGTTTCTGGTCTACGTGGCCAACTTTGACGAGAACGACGCCCGCACGTTCGAAGGGGTGGACCCCAAGAAAACCACCATGCGCGACGTCTACAAGAAGTTCGATCTTGGCCAGGATGTGATTGACTTCACGGGCCACGCCCTGGCCCTGTACAGGACAGACGAGTAAGCGATCCCCCTCCCCTGAGAGAGAGAGAGAGAGAAAGAGAGACCCTTCCCCACCTGGCCTGATCAAAACCAGGCCCTGTGACAAACTTTACAACTTGAGAACTTGAACTCTGTTTTCTGAAAAATAAGACCTAGCACAATTTTTCCCGTGTGCGCCTACTATAAGCCCTACCCTCAAAATAAGCCCTATTCAAGAACCTGCACAGCTGGATGGCTACCCATTCTGTCCGGTTGCTTGCTGCGCCGCAGCCATGAGGCAGAATGGTGGAGCCACCCCACTGGCTTACCTGTGGGCCCCCGCGGCCAGGCCCCCCATGCCCCAACACCTGACATGTGCAGCAGGAGCCCCCATGGCTGCCGACCCACTTGTTCGGCTTGCTCGCCGCCGCAATAGAGCAGGGCATTAAGCAGTGTGCTGGGTGCCACCAGGCAAGGCAGGTGTCGGGGTATGGTGCATGGGGCAGCTCCACCTCCCTTCCTTTTGCATCATGGCAGCACTGGTGCGCTGTACAGCCCCCTGCCTTGGCGTGAACAAGCAAAAGTAGACCTTCTGTACATAGAGAAAAAAGACCTGGTCTTATTTATTTATTTTCTTATTTATTTTATTTATTTATTTTCAAAACTTATACACCGCCCCCCTCTCCCGAAGGACTCGGGGCGATGTACAGCCAATAAAAACATACAGATAAACAGTTTAAAAAACCAATTATTTTCCTGGAAACACGGGGGTCAGACTGACATTGTACTATGTATGATTGTGTGTGTGTGATAAATAAAATCTGAACCGTAAAGTTGTCGCAGCTGTGCCCACCCCTGACCTCAACTCTTCTCTCTCCCCTTCAGCTACCTAGACCAACCTTGCCAAGAAACCATCAACAGGATTAAACTCTACAGCGAGTCCTTGGCCAGATACGGCAAAAGTCCCTACCTCTACCCTCTCTATGGCTTGGGGGAGCTTCCCCAGGGATTTGCCAGGTAAGTCCTTCGCTGGGATGGGCGGGACCTGTTTGGGCTGCCAGCTCCAATCAAGAGTCTTTATTTCTGGGGTATTTTTCTGGTTGGGATCCCCGCATAACCCCCACCCCCCACCCCACCCAGTAGGTATCAAGGCAGGAGAGAGGAGGTTGAATTCAATTGATGTATTGCTACTCGTATCTATGCACAGGAAGGTGCAATGACAGTGGTACTTGGCTACTCAACGTTAATTGATTCCGGGAGGTGCAATGGATGGGTACTAAAAATGAGTACCAAACAAACCATGTGACTGACCAGGTGGTTAGGGTGGGAAGGACTTCTTCTCTGCCTCTTTCCCTACGTCAACCTTCCCAGCATGACCAACTTCCTGTCCGCCCCTCTATGGCCATCCACCACTTCCTTTTTGCAGCAACCTTCCCAATATGGCTGAATTTCTGTCCCTTTTCTTGATAGGTTGGTAGGTAGGATAGGATGAAAAATGGATGGATGGATAGGATGATAGGATAGGATAGGATAGGATAGGATAGGATAGGATAGGATAGGATAGGATAGGATAGGATAG